>QPKB01000006.1:11067253-11197042 GCA_003546025.1 Camphora micrantha | reverse complement strand
ATCCATGTGAGCTTTTTCACGGTTGTCTTTTGTTTTCCCATCTAGATTTAACAATGTTCCTAACACATTATCACAAATGTTCTTTTCTATGTGCATCACATCAGATTATGTCGAAGCTTTAGTGGTCGCTAATACAATAATTCAAAGGATATTTTCTTCTTTGTCCGAAGTTCAACTCCATCCTCAAGTATGCTCATCTTCTTATTACCTTTGGTGTGCTTGCAAATTTTTCAGGTTGGACACGTTCCAATTGTGCAAACACTTCATCCCCAGATAACTTCTTAGGTTTTGATTGGTGCTCAATATAACCATCAAAGTGATTCTTGCAACAGCTTCGCCAAGCATGCCTGGGGTGGCAAGAAACAACGATGGCACATGAAAACATCACTTTCGTCCATGCTTCAAATACATAAAACATGCATCTTGTTGTAAATTGGACATGTCATGAACCCTTCGTAGTCAAGCAGAGCCGCGCCACAATCTCATATGCTGGAAAATCATTAATAGTCCCTAAAATTGCTGCATGCAACTTAAATTTCTTTCTTGTTCACTATATCGAAAGTCTCTATGCCATTTTTTCCCATAGTTCCTTCATTCCTTTCAATTCAGTCTATCAATGGACCTAGGTACATCGATGTCATTTCCGGGTGGTATTTGGCTCCAGGAATAAGCAATGCATGAAAAATGAGAGGTTCTATTACATACATTTCCAAGATGTCAAATTATATCGGATAAGCATCATAGGCCATATGCTATAGGAACTGCTCATGTCGCCAAAGGGCTTATTGAACCTGTCCTCGTGAGGCCAAGTCAAACATCAGGAAGATCTCTTCGCAAACCACGAATAGCCCTTGTCAAATTCCTCCCAAGCTTAAATATTATACCGCGCGGATGCCTATATACATTATCCTCCCCAACTCACTTTCCTTGTGCCATCTCATATCTTCAGCCGTCCTTCTTGACATAAAACAACCTCTGCAGTCTAGGCTTCAACGGAAAATACCGTAAAACTTTTTTAGGAATTTTTCTTACCCTTACCTTCATTAAATTTATACCTTGACTCACCACTTCTGGACAGTTAGTTTTATGTTCATGCTCCCCACAAAAGAGCGCACAATTGTATTTGCATGCATGTATAGGAACGTAAGCCAAGTACCAAGTCCCACATATATTCTTCGCCTCGTAATATGACTTTGGAAGTATCTCACCAGTAGGCAGTGCCGCTTTAATCAATTCAAGATTCATATCAAATGATTTGTTAGTCCAACGGTTGATTATTTTTAAATGCATGAACTTCACAAGGAACTCCAATTTTGAAAACTTCTTACACCTTGGATATAGTGGAAGATGCAAATCATTTGACATTGCATCAAATGAGTTATGGATCAAATCATTTGACATCGCATCAAATGGTTATGGAATCCTTTTCTACTGCATTTTCTAGGACCATGACTACTTTATTCTTCCCCTTGTAGTATATTTTGTACATTAATATCCATCCCATACCACTCCGCACATACGTCTGCTAACATTTCCTGCAACCATAACAACGTTGCTCCACACACTGCCACCAATCATCATCTTCACATTACTCATCTCCTCAAAATCTTCGCCATGAAATACCCACCAGGTATAAGTCTTATCCATTCCATTTTCCTCCAAATGGCTTTAACCATATTGATGGGTTTCAAATATCTATTTTTTGCACTTGTTGCATGGACATTTTATCCTTTGCTTTCTATCCACATAATCACGTGAAAAACTCATAAAGTCTTTAATTCCTTTCATGTAAGCAAGTAAATGTTCTACCCCGAAGTTTGCATCCAACTCTTATCCATATTTGACTCCCTACCACAAGAAGAACAAATATGAGTATTATGTACTGAGGAGAGGAAAATACTTGACTCCCTACCCACATGATTATGGAGTTACTGACACTGAAAATGTCCCTTGGAGTATTCCCAAAGAAACACCATAAAATATTCAAGAACTTGGAATTAACCAAGTTATGTGTTAAGTAAGTGCAGAATCCATTTTTTGGGTCAACTTTAGGTCCAAACCTGATTTAATTGGGAAACTTTCTATAGTTGAGACTTATATGGTTGGAAAGGTACATGAATTTAAACTTTGGCATTTGGAAAAAACTCACAAAACCAGTAAAAACTCATTAACATTAGATATTTCAATATTTACGCCTTGTTTTTGGGGATATGGGTAATATGATAATACAAAAAACACCATCACATTCAAACATTACAACCACAAACACCACCCGAAAAGAACTTGAGCAACAAAATTACTAAAACTTGTGATGCAGAGTCATTGAATCCAATACAATCCATGCACAAAACCGATGAAAATAACAAAAAAAGATTCAAACCCTAGACCAGATCTCAAACAACATTCCTTAACACAACAACAATAGGGGAACATCAGGAAAGATACCAACACCCACAATTAGATTCAGAACAAAAAAACCTTAAAGAAAAATAAGAACTAGCTCAAAGACATGGAAATCACAAGACCAAAGAAATTTTTTTCAAATGTTCTTTCTTATGTACTTCTTTCTTCCTATGATTCGACCGGACCAGATTGCAAGACTTTAACATCAATGTTTTTTATAAATTTTTCTTCTGATTTTATTCCAATTTGCTCGTAAATTTGTTGCAATTCATTTCGGTCGATATATAGTTTAAAATATCATGATATTAGTGGGATAATACCATTCTAGGCATATGTGACAATGTGCTACTTCTTCTCTTAACGTAATCAGAATTCATAATATGATAAAATATCCAATCCCAAGTCAGCAACATGCTGCGGTGGCCTGTGATCTTGGTGATGTGTAAACCCCACCAAAAATCAAAATAGGGAATGAGAGACCTTTAGTGTCCCTTCAGTTAGTGGAGGGAATTAAGTGTACTATTTATTCTTTATTCTTGTTGAGAATTGAGAAAAAGAAGGGAAGATTCATAAAAATGTTTGTGTAGGGGGGGTTGGGTTTAGGTAAAAATCTTTTGTGGGTGGGGTGGTGGTGTCGGAGGATGACTGTTCACCCCTTTTGCTTCTATATCATATAAGATTTAAGATTAAAGGAACTCAATGTATGCATATAAATGCATGCGCATATATATATATATATATATGTATGTATATAATGGGGAATGTTCATGTGCATCTATCCCTCACCATAGGGTGAGGGACACTTCCATAAATGGGGATTTTCAAGTACAAAAGTAAGTTTTCAAGTACATAGGGTGAGGTACACTTCCTTGTCTTCATGTGTAAAAAGGAAAAGTGCCCCTCACCCTATGGTGAGGGATAGATGCACATGAACATTCCCCGTATATAATAGATACAGATATATATATACATACATATAAATATACATGTATATATATATATATATACATGCATTCAACCCTGCTTTTGCCAAAAGGATTCTAATTGTCCAAATAATATTCTCCAATTAGCTCAAACTAAATCAGAGATTTCCGAAACTCCTCAATTGGATGGAAATAAGAATTTCACTTGCTATGAAAATTATTAATCAAGATTTTCAAAAATCACCAATTACAAATAGAAACAACAACCCTCGATTGGTTTAAGAACTGCCAACAAGATTAATCCCAAAAAACCCTTAATTACAAGTATATAAAGAAAAACCATCAATTACGAAAAGAAACAATACTTCCTCTCAAATACAAATAAATAAAAATTTCCACTTGCCACAAAAAAATGCCCATTCAAGATTATCCAAAATCCTCATTTACAAATAGAACAAAATCCCCACCTGATTGAAAAATACCCAATTGACTATCCCATCAAACCTTTAATTACAAAAGAGAAAATTTTCTTAATGGTGTAAAACAAAAAACCTCCCTTAAAAAAAGGTGAGATTTCCTAATTGCTCTGCTGTTTTAAAGAAGAAAAATATATGCAAAAGAAAAAAATATGAAAAGAAAAGAACATCTTCAATCTAGATTCTAGATTTTCAAATGCAAATCTAAATCAACAGTCTCCAACTGCTAAATAAAGCAACCACCAACCCATGCTAAAAAAACAAGCCCCAATCCAGGAAAATAAAACTAGAAATCATTCATGAAGGAAATCAAAGCAAACCCATTTCTCCAAATGAACAAATAGGCAAAATTATGATTTCATAATCAAATAAGCTATCGATATGCTGGCAATGGCATTGATGGATTGGCAGATGGAGAATTAAATGCCAAGATATTTCATAGTTCACAAAGTTTTACTGTGGATTCGCGAGGGAATGTGTATGTCGCGAACAGGAGCAATATCATGACATTAGGAAGATCACGCAATCAGGTGGTGTTTCTAGTTTCTACTGTGATGCTGTTTGTTTGGGTTTTTTTTTTCACTAGGGTTTCTGTTATGTGTTTGGAAAAATGCTTGGTGTATCTTATTCTTCTTCTTCTTCTTCTTTGTGTAAAAGACTGAAGCTATCATTTAAATACCCATATAAGAAACCATTTTTCAAATACATACACAGAAAAACAACCCAACTATATGAAGCCCATCCCATGAAAAGAAAATATGAAATGTTCTGAGCTTGAATAAGAGGCAAAGAAGATGAAAGATTCTAGTAAGGTCCCCGACCTTAATAGGGTGTTTAATTTCTTAATATTGGCGATTAGCCTAATTAATTGCGATTCTAGCTAATTAGGTGAGTTAAGTGGCTAAGCGAGTTTCTTTTATCATTAGAAAGTGATTTGTGAAGTTTCGTTTGATTCCTAGTGCGATTAGTCTTAAATAGGGGATTAGGTGTGACTAATAGGAAAATTAGTTATTTTTTCAAAAAATTCAATTTTCTTCGAATTTGGGTTCATTGGAAAGATCTCATCGCACTCGCAATTTTTCGTTATTGACTCGTCAAGATTCGACGCCCCGAAGTCCCTCAAATAATTACATTTCTCTCTTCTCACTCAAATGGGCATTTTGGACTTTTCCAGCAACTATTCATTTGTTTCACTTCATCTCCACTTCAAGAGCTATTGCTACTGGAGTTTTCTTCTCTCCCTCCATCTTCACTTCTTCTGCTTGCATGTGCCATTGGAGAAGGGAATCAAGGTCAACCAAGCTCACCAATCTCTTCATAGATTCTTCCTCTACATCTTGATCTAAATTTGGTGAGTGTTCATCAACCATTTCTTCCCTAATTTCCTTCCTCATTGTTGTAGAGATGTTGCATGTTGATAGATTTCCTTTCTTTCTCTTCCATTCTGCTATTTGGGTGTAGGAGAAGGGTTTGTTTTGGAAGTGATTTTGGCTAGGGTCTGTGAGGGAGCACTCCTCTTCAAATTCTCTCTCTCAAATTTCCATTTCTTCACTCTCTTTGGTGAAGGCAAGTAGATTAGCTTTATCTATTGCTCATGCATGTATATTATCTTCACTCTTGACAATACAATTGTTTATCAACCCATAATGCCAAGCTTGTCTATGTTTATTTGGATTTCACATGCTAGATTAGGTAATTAATGGAATTGGACCTTAATTGAATGGTTGGGTTTGTTGATGGAGGGGAATGGATGTGGAGAGAGCAGGAGGCTCCTTTTATTGTAGGGATTATCTTGGAGGCCAGAGGGGATTTGAATCCCCAAGGTTTGGACTAAAAAAAAATGTCATTTTTTGCAATTCTGGGCACTCGGCTCGAGCCAACCTTTAGTTCGCTCGAGCCAAAGAGGTTATGTGACCAGTTCGCTCGAGCGAACTTTTGTTGGTTTGAGCGACCTGCTCCGGGCTCAGGACTACCATATTCCGGAAGCCATAACTTTTGACCCGTTTATCGAAATTTGAAGTTCTACATGCCGTCAGAAAGCCATTGAGACGTAGAATCCAACGGTACACTTATCTTGATCATCAGAGATTGGGAAAGGAAGTTGGTATTGGATTAATAAACTAACCCTTTATCTCTTTTGGAAAGGGATTCTAAACCTAGTTTGGACCCTAGGTTTGAACCCATTGACCCTACCCTTGCATGACCAATTGGGGAAAATGAAAACAGAGCACTTTGGCTTGGTGTGCTTTGTCGGTTGTCCAGAATTTTCCGTATATGAACGTAACTTGGCCTAATGCATGTGGAATTGAGTTGATTGGTGCCCAACAACTTCCGTACACCATGGGCCCGCCAAACTAGGACACCGTTAACTCATCCTCTATACGTACTCTGTTGGGGATACGTTCGGTACACGGTGAATAACTCTTGACCTAGGATTGGCGTGTTCTTCACTCTTGACTTGCGAGTCATGTATCTGTAGCTTGTCGTACCTTTTAGACTCTATCTTGTATACTTGTATAACTTGTAATTTAACTAGTAAAATTACGATGTGACCAGATTTAGAGTATATCCTTAGGTACCTTGTCTTGTATTGATGGACAGGTGCGGATAGACTTGAAAAAGCACTACTCATGGAACTTGAAACTTGACTTGGAGTAGCCATTAACTTGTTATCTTGTACTTGGAAAACTATCCATGTATATTTCTCTTAGATTTTACGTTGTATACAAACCATATATCACCATCATCTTGCATTCACGATCAGCTGCAGACTGATGATTATAAAGTGGGTCGGATACCGGACACTACGGTGGACAGTCGACTTTGGACGGCGTCCATGGCACGAATAACTAGGAGCGGGCTCAGACCGTAGGGCTATTCCTAGGTTCGAGAGCTATGATCCCCCTAGGGCTGGACTTTGGATATTCGTAGTCGGCTGGGACGTCACTTATACCCCAATGAGATGGCTCGGACATCGACGGAGTCCCCTCTTGCTTCACATTGCGTTTTATGGATGGTTATTCTTATTTATCTTGCTAGGATTTATATTGTTACTTGGCTCTCGTATTACTCATGCTTTATGCATAGTTTGTACCTTGTTATCTTATAATCATGTACTTATCTTTATTCTCTTTTGAAACATGTTATGAATAACGTATAATGCTTATCTTCTTGCCAACATGTTGTTGATCCTTTATTCCATGTTGTGCAGATGACACCTACTATTATTACACTGACCCGGATACCGAGACAATCCCAGAGGATCCTCAACCGAGGGAGGAGGACGAGGTACGAGAGTGGGGTGCCGATGACGTAGCTTAGCATCATCAATCCCAGCACTAGTGTGCATTACACGGGGATATCTTCTATCGTGCCACCTCATTTCATCTTTTGGTTTAAATCTTTTAGACTTGTCTGTCTTAGTACTGTATATCTTTTGTACCAGGGCCTAGGTTTTAGGATGGTCTTGATGTGTATGAACTTGATATGTTTTATCTTTTGAAACTCGAATATATATAATGGGATGAAATCCATACTTGCCTTGATATTCTTATAGGTTTAATGTTGTGTTTACCGGACAAGTCTCATTGATTATTTGTGAATGAAGCTCAACTACACAATTCTTACATCGGACTGCGATCCTTGGGCATTAAGGGCAAAAAATTTTAATTAGCCCTAAATTTCACATCCCGGATCCGGTTTAATCTCTAATTGGATTTGGGGTTGTTACAATTCTCATAGTATAGGAAAAAGAAGATAGAAGGTACATAAGATCGTACCTTGCTGACAAAGAAAATAAGGATGCAAGACGTGCCGCGGTCGAGGTTAATGGAGACTAAGTTCGATATATTAGATATCACAAAGGACGGAGCAGAGGTACTTGAAATTGCCATTAAGATATCCCAAAAGATGGAGCAGAGGTACTGAGCCACAGAAGTAGCAGTATGAAGTCCAAGTGGATCAATAAAGCGTTGAACCGAAACAACACTACAAGTCGTTCAACTGAAAACACAAAATACTGCAGAACAGTATGTGTGCAAAAGTCTGCAAGGTACAGTAGATCAGCACGTCTGAACGTCTACCGCTCCGATACCACATTATGTTTTAGAAAAACTTATTTTAATCTCTCTCAATTATTTTTTGAGAGGGTTTTTTATGTTGATATATATAGAACTGTTTAAAATGATAAGGATAGATACAAGAGTTTCAAAACTTTCAAAATATAACATTTTGTAGCTTACATCTTTGTTTTGTATTTTGAATTTCCTGAGGCTTGAGCTTTTGATAAGATATTATCTTTGATGGAGTCTTTTATCTTCAGAACTAGAGATCTTGTCTTTTGACATGCCAACACTACATATATGCTCCAAAATCATTACACTGCTTTGATTCTGCAGTAGAAACGAGGAAAGCAGCATGCCAATGAGAACAAGAGGAATTTTTTTGTGGGGGTTGGGAGGGGGGTGTACTCCTCCACAAGCTTCCCCTGACAAACCACTAACGACGGGCACAACACAATGCCCGACAGCATCTTCACATTCAAATCAACCCAATCACTTCTCTCCAAATAGTAGGCAATCAACCGATACTGCTGTAGCTTATTGACTAGCATCACGAGGTAGTAGAACGACCCGTCGTGCCAAATTGTGTGTACTTCATACCAAAATGGCAAGAATTCTTGGAGGGAGAGGCAGTGGCGTGCCCACCGCCCGATGCAGGAGTCGTAGAGCACGGTGATGCTATTGGAGGAGGTGGGCTCGGTGGTGTAGGTGACGAGAATTGGGTAAGAGCCCGATGCGGGGTTGGCGACCATTCCATGCAAAAGTGTAAGCCTTTCCAGAAGGAAAGCTAGGTGTTGTGGGCGATGGGTTGGGCAAGAAATGGAGTGGGGGAGATGGAGAAAGAAGAGGGAGAAGAGGATGAAAGAACGGGAAGAAGAATACACGAGTGACGATATCATTGCTCAACTGAAACTAGCAACAATATCGTCGCTCGGACTAAAAGGTGAAAAAAGAGTTAGAATTGGCGGGAGAGCCTTTTTTGTGTAGTAGAAACTATGAAGTCTGATAAGTCCACGAAAATTGGGTAAAAAAAAGCCATAATTTCATATACATTTGTGGATCTAATTAGGACAAATTGCATCATAATTTTTTGATTTCATGCGTACTGGCATAAATTTCGAATTTCAGTCAAAATCAGTAAAAAAATGTCCAATCTTGCATGAATTTATAAAATTCATAGTCTGCATTATCCCAAGGCACACCAATTAGACTTTTTATCTCTGAGCACTATAGCACGATTGCATAAAGTCATTAGACATAAATTGCATTAATTAGGTCCCATGCGTAGTATGCATGCATTCCATTTAATTTATTGTTAGTAATTTAGTTGCTGTAAGTTGGGATAATTCTCTCTTCGTTTTTAGTTTCCAAGAACTAGAAGCTTCCTTCCTCTCTCATCAAGATTTAAAATCCAAATAAGGAAGGAGATTTCTAGATGAAATCAGGGATAAAGTCTTAGTTGGAAAGCTCTCCCAAAGCGATTGGACTCAGCCAAAGAGATAGTCCATTGCAAATCAAAACTCAAAAGTCACTCTAGTTTTTCTCAATATAGTCTATCATAAAATGGATATAACTTTCAATACAACCATCAGACCGGTAAAATATAGCTACCACTGGAAAGCTTATTCATAGTAGATGTCCGTGGAGCTCTTATAAACATGCAAATCAGGGCTAAATCAACCAACTTATAGGCCCGGAGAGTTTCATGTACTTTTTAAGGCGGGATTGCAATAAATCCACACCATTGATGACTCATCTCTCCACTGCATGAGAAGATCTCTGATGGGGTCCACTGCTAGAAGATCTACACAACAAAGAAGTCAAGATAACCAAGAGATCAATCAGGATTTCAAATCATCTCTAATAAGACGGTTGCTTGAAGTGCAAGCCAAGTCAAAAAGTCCAAGATAGAAATAACTCAAGCCACAAAAGAGAGAAAAAACTATAAATAGGGACTTTCCCCATAGGGGACGTCTGTGCCTCCTCCTCCCTTAGGGTGGGACGTCCACTACCACCACTCCCATATCTTCTCTCTCTCTCTCTCTCTCTCTCTCTCTCTCTCTCTCTCTCTCTCTAGTTCTAGGTTCTCCACTTTATTATTTTTTATAAGAAATGTAGCTTTAGGCCTTGTCGAAGTAAGATATAGATCTAGGAAGAAGCAAAAGCTTTATACTAAAGACATACTATCAATGAAATTACCTCTTGTCTATTGTGCAATGGCTAGATTCGTGATCGAGGCACAAGAAGACGTTAAGTGTTCCTAATCCTTTTTTTTTTATATTATGTCGTTTGATTGAGTTACTAATGTGCTAATTATATGGTTTAATAGACTTGTCTTCGTACGAGTCGGTACCTTCCATATTGATTTCTTCATGCTTGAGTAGGTATTTGATTATCCATGCTTATTCTTGATAGATCATGCTTAGGGCTTTCTTCTCTTTGATGGTGTATGTAATGCCCCACCATACAAGCATGCATATTATTGTCCACTTTGACCCACGGGCCTCACAGTTTTTTTTTTTTGGTAGGCCTCAACTGACCAAAAGGCAAGTACATCGACTATCCGGATTTGCTTGTCTTGGTTTCCTCATGTCAACACCACATCACTACCCTTATTCGACCACAGTAAGACCCACTATGGGGAGGATTGCAAGTCATGACCAGCTATAGTTTGAGGTTTTTAGATGGGCAGGTTACTCAGACATCGAAATGGAATGTGCTTCTATTCCTAAGATTTGGAGCTTGGATCCCCCTGGAGCCGGACTTTTGTATCAGTGGTCTAGATAGGAATGCGACTGGTACCCCTGGAGGTGGCTTGGACAACCTCGGAGTCTCCCTTTCTTGTTTCTTGCATTTGCATTATGTTTGTGGTGTTTATTGCTAGTTGATGCTAGGATTTCTTATTATTGATTCATGTTATTATCATCCATGCTTTTATGCCTAGTTTTCTCTACCTTGCTATCACATGATCTTGTACTTGCCTTTACATTCTTTTGACACATTTTATACATGATATTTATGCATTGCTTATCTTTTGCTCAACATGTCGTTGATTCTTATTCCTTGGTATGCAGACAAAATAGTTGAGTACTATGAGGAGTTAGCGGATGAGAAGATCCTAGAGGATCTCCAACCAGCAGAGGAGCAGCGCGAGTGGAGTGCCGATGATGTAGAGTAGCGTCATCCTTTTCGGCACATGAGAGCCACACACATGGGGACCATCATAGATTTTGCGGTATTTTATTATTTACCTTGGACTTTTACTCATTAGACCTTTGATTTATTGACTCTTGTATTTAATAAAATGGCCTAGGTCTTTGGGGTGGCCATTGGTTAAGACTTAATTATCTTTTGTTAGATTTATTATTTATTGTTGCAACTTTAATTGTTAATGAGAATAAGGGTTATCTTTGCTTTGGTATTAAATATGATTTACTTTATGACAAGTTCCGCAGTTACAATATTAAATGAGGTTTCAAATGCATTATCCTCATAGCAAACTTACGATCCTTGGGCTAAAAGGGTGAAACTTTTTAATTAGCCCTAAATTTCACTCCCCGCATCCGGTTTATTCTCTAATCGGGTTTGGGGAACGTGACAATGTATGCTTAGATTTGATGGGTAATGCTTAGGTAACTTTATTAATTTAATGAAGGGAATGAGGTCTTGGATATTTGATTAATTTTGTAGAAGAAAATAATCTTTTTGAGAAATTGGTTTTTAATGCTTTATCATCCAGATTTGGGTGCCTTGATTGGATTCAAATCTGAAGTAGAAAAACTAATCAAACAAGTGTTTTCAACAAGAAAGTGATTTTGGATTGCTTGATGGATTCCGACACCATAATCATCTCATCATCAGTGATTTTTGTTATCTCATTATCTTTGCTTTAGTTGGTTTTATGCACTTGGAAGTTTTCTTCATGATTCGCTCTATGTGAGTTCAACACGTATTTGCCACTATCTATTCGTAGACACCCGTAAGCTTGTGTATTTTATGAATGATTGAGATCACATCAAGGTCCTTTTTTGTGCACGGACCATTTAATTAAGGGGTCTTTTCCATAAAACCCTCTAAAAAATCTTGTGTTTTATCCATTGCGGGCCTAAAAATTAATGTGTTTCATTTGTTGTGGGGCCTACCTATATGAAATATACACTTGAATAAATTCATGTACTGTAATTTACCCACGTTAGGACCTATACCTACTACATATAAGGCTTGCTACGTACACCATATAAGATCCAATTTTAAATTTCATATATTTAAATTAGAGAAACTGCAATACACGAAGAAAGGAATCCTGTCTAGCATATATTTGGCCTAACTCCCCATTCAAATCACGCCCCAATTATCTCATATACTACAAAAGAGATGTTATTTTTTTAGATAAAAAGAGCCGGTTGTTTGGCTCTTGTCTTTTTTATTAGCCCTTATATATTTATTTTTTACTCAATAATATTAAAAGAAGACATTAAGTTTACATATATTTTTTTATTTTTATTTTTTACCCGGGCTAAGCGTGGGCCTTTATTACCAGTACATCTTAAAATCACTACAAACTGATATTTGCTTTTAAGTTGCCAAACACTCTAAGATGCTTAAAACTCTATTCTAATTAGTTTTAAGTTAAGATAGAGGTAAGAAATAGACTTACCAAACGGCACATCATTTGAGATGGTTTAGAGTTTAGACATTAAACACATGTCAATAGCATCGTTGAGGAAAAGTTTTCCTATGCAGATTGATGGCCCATCACGTGAAAGAAGTATGCCGAAGATGATGTGGATGAAAGTAGAGATGCTAGATCTGAAGAAATGTAGACAAAATTAATGCAGTTGACTGCAACATAATAGGGACAAGGCTTTGTTGTTCTCGATGATGCTGATGATGATGATGATAATGACGACTTAGTGTACAAGATCAACGCTTAATTACTGGCCTATATAAACACCCAATTTATGTGATTAAGATTTGCTAATTGTTTCCTCATACCATGACTCATTGTGGGGTCTTGGTTCATTGGGTTAATGGGCTCATTATCATTCATTCAAATCACTAATCTAATGAGACCCAATAAAGGTCACTCATCTTAGAGAAGAAAATCTACCGAGAGTGAAACGAAAGTTGTTATAAATCTATGCTTGGCAATTTTAAATTCCTGAGGATTTGGACGAATGAAAAAGTTCATTTGTTTGGATTTTCAGATTCAATCACCCCTCGTAAGATTTGAAAATCCTCACTTAAGTGGATTTGCATACCGAACTCTATTTTTCTCAACTATATGCATCGATACACACCAATATCAATATGAAATCATCAACTACATAAATCCTCAGTGAGGAATCATTTTTCTAGTGGTAGTGAAGAATCATCAGATCTATGAATTTCTCGCCTGTTACCAAACATGCTCCAAAATAGTTTAATATTTAATAAAATATCGTCATAGTAATACGTATAGATTGTTGTGTTTGCCTTTAGAAATGAGAATTATTTCCAGGTGATCATGTTTTTACAAATGAACTTTTTTTAGTGAAAACTGATATGGGGAAGATTTAGATCTAAACTACTCCAATTTTAGAAAAAATGATTAAAACTTGATTTTCCTCTCTTTAGGCCTTGGGCTCCACCGGCTTTGGCCCGCTGTAGGTGCAATCCACATATATTGAGGGTACGGTAAGGATAGCCCTAGAGCTGGCCAAGTCCTTTAACAGCCCCACACAAAAGGCATTTCCTGAAGTTACACAAACCTTTAAAATTAAATACCATCCCACACATCTTCCCCGGCTCCTCTCTCTGCGAAAGATTCTATGTATCTCTTATCCAACCATGGCTAATTCTCTCCTCTGATGTGAGCTGAGCCTTGGAGTTGGAAGTGTATATATTAAAACAATTATGAACCAACGTAGAGGCACTTTATACAAACATTAAAATCTCATGGATAGTACTAATAATTTGAAACGAGAACCCTATGGTTCCTACAAAAAGTCTTAAACCTGTGGCATGTTTTTACTGTTCATTAGTCTACCCATCGACCAGAAAACATCATAAACTTATTATTTACTCCATACCACCGCGCCTAATTTTATCCTCATGGAACACACCCTCAGCAGATTTTACAGATGGCCCTCCAAGATTTCTTTTCTTACATAATGTAACATCCCACATGCTAATCTCCTATTAATTATAATTAATTGCTTGATTAGTTAGTAAGTGTGTTTAGAGTCTTAGCGAGTCGCGTTTATCGCTTGGACCTCGCGTTCGAAGTCTCGCGTGATTCGGAGTGCGTTTGGGTAGAGTAAGGGGGGTGGTTTGCAATTTGGGAGTTTTCAGGGGTTTTTATGAGATTATGAGTTTTTGTGAGTTTGGGTGCATCGGGTAGGTCTCGACATTTCATGAACTTTAGTCTTCAGTCGCGTTTCGATTCGACGCGTCGAAGAGGCCCAAATAATCACCTTACCAAACCCAAGGACTAAACTTAGAATAAAACCTTACCTAACCTAATATAAGCCAACCCACCCTTTCTTTCATTCTCTTTTCTCTCACTCACTGTTCTCTCTCAACTCCATTTTCTCCTCACTGCCTCCTCACTGCCGACGATCACCGGAGGTCCGACGTCGATGGCGAAGCTTCCAATCTTCTTCCTCTTGCTCCCAAGACCTCAACCATTCCCTTTTCTAAGCTTTTCACTCACAACCCATTCAAAGGTAGGCTTCTCAAGCTTTTAGGTCTAACTAATCTTCTTCCTTTGGTTTAGAAATGGTTTAGATAAGCTCACCCCACCCCTTGCATTTCATTTGTAGAGAGGTTTTTGGTTTGGAAACCATTTTCCCCAATTTTGAGCTCGAAGAGGGTTTTTCCCCAAATTTCTCTTGGATTTCTTGAGCTCTTCATCTAAAGCAAGTATATATGTTTATATTTATGCTTGATATGTTTGTCTCCCTTGATTTATATGGAAAAAATGATGTTTTAGACGTTATTGGTTCATTGGATGCTTTTAGGGTTTGAAAACATGATAATTAGGTTGTTAGCCTAATGAAATGGATTTGTTTATTGATGACTTGATTAGAGGGATTGTTTGGGTTAGTTTGGACTTGTAATATGCATGGTTTGGTTGCATATCAGGTTCAAAGAAGGAAGGAATGGATTTGGACCCATTCACTGCAGAAACAGAACCTGCAGTTCTGTTTCCGCAGTGTATGCGGTCGACCGGCCAAGGGGCGTGGTCAACCGGCAACACAGGGTCAGGTTCCCTGGAACCTGACCAAATTACTGTACACCCTTTTCATTTACAACTGCCGGTCGACCGAGCCTGGGCCGGGTCGACCGGGTACACATGGAGAAGGTCGACCTGACTTTCTCATGTCGACCGGGCTCGCTGTGTAAGGGGTCGACCGGCCAAGGGCTAGGTCGACCGGGCCAACTGTGTTTTCCTTCTTGGGGAGGATTTTTACCCCATTCTTGGATGGACTTAGGTGAGACTTGGTTAACCCCTTTTGTGGACTCACTTGACTTCTGTGAAGATGTTTTGAACCGACATCTTTCACGGTTAATCCAGTTGTATCGATTTATAACTTATCTCAATCTTGAACGGTACGGGACAACGGGATAACCCCCTTATATCTATGCACGAAGATTGTTTATTTGGGTATCACGAACCCTAATTCCCTTCATTGATTGAGTATGGTTGTACGATGCTTCGGGATTAACATTATACTTAGGATTGGATTGTCTGTCGCTTTTGATTCTGAATCGTACCATCTGGTACTATCTATAGGTTCTTTAGCTTCGTTTGTTTTTCTTGGTCTGTGGATCACATGGAGAACTTAGATGGTGGATTTAGGATCCCTTTTTGATATTTCATTTGCTAGAGGCAAGATTGATTGCGCTTGGACCATACTCTCTGGTTGAGTTGCCCATGAGCCATTAGAGGATTGACTTGGAGGCAAGATTGATTGCGCTTGGACCATATTCTCTGGTCGAGTCGCCCATGAGCCATTAGAGAACCTTGCGGCAAGATTGAATGCGCTTGGGCCAGGTCCTCTGGTCGAGTCGCCCATGAGCCGAGTAGGCCGTCTGCAGATCGGATTACTATTGGACACCATTTTCGACCACATCGATGGAATGTCCGGACCAGCTACTTTGATTACCTTGATATTATGTTTGGACCTTCCACTTTGTTACTCTTGTCATTGATTCAAATGCTATTCATTTCATATTATCTTGATTATCGTTTACTCTCATTCGTACTGCATATCTTGATGCTTTATATATATATATATTGCTTGCCGACCGTTGTGTTGATGATGCTACTCTTGGTGCATAGGTACCAAGCCTTTCTATCCCGAGGGGGAGGAAGCGACGGAAGAGGTTCAGGCAGATCAGCCTGATGACTTCTTAAAGTACAGTACGGACGGCCTTGTATAGCCGTATCGACCTCGTACACGAGAGCCCTCATGCTATAGCTGATTAGTTTTACCTTTTGGTTCTTTATCTTTTTGGTTAGGCCCAAGTTTTGGTGTGGCCTAATGTTGTAATTAATACTTTTGTTAACAGTCTTAAACTTGAATTTAGTTAATGTATTCAGTATTTGCTCTTAAACTATACATCTTTAAGATACCACTTGCATTATGAAGCTTCCGCTTTTTGTAATTTATATTTGAGGAAATGTTTCCACCTCACAGCGGTCTTCAATCCGGATGGGACATGATTGGGGCAAGGTTGCATTTGTTTAATGTCAAGAAAATTTTAATTGGCCCTAATTTCACGCATAACCCCGGTTTCACTTTTGGAGGCGTGACACATAATGGCCTCTCCAAGAAAATTTTCATGGGTCCACCCCAGCCATTGAACTGAATCTCAAAGAAAATATATGATTAGAAAACTATTAAGTTTTAAGACCAATAAATCAAGGGGTAAGATAATCGAATGTGCTTTTTTTCTTTTTTTCCTTTTTTTACCCTTAATAGGGAAGAGACCTTTCCAGTTTCCATCTATTCTAAAGTCCCCAAATGGTATGTATGCATCCCAGTGGGCCACATGAGCACGTAGGTGAAAATCTTTCCGAAATAACTAATCGATGCTAATAACACAAAAGGCCATCAGAAAGAAAATAAAGAGAAAAATTGCACGAACCATAGATCAGCCACCTTAGAAAATGGACTCAAACAACTGACTCGATTTCATTGAAAGCAACCATTGCATACCAACATAAGATAGAAAAACATGGTCCACACGGAGATCATCCGAGCATGACCCACATAAGCACTACTGGAGAGAGAGAGAGAGAGAGAGAGAGAGAGACCTCACTCGGTCGCCACCCCTGAGTTAACAGGCAGACTCGTGCCATTGCTAACGGCCGGCCCAGCAACCACTACACTGCCACCACTCATCGGATCAACAGTTGAATTATTCGCATCTAACCTGCTTATGACCACACCCTTCCCGCGTATGTTAGTGTTGGTGGCCCACTTAGCAGGACCATAGATCACAACATTCCTGTCCTTCTGCAATATCAGCACATAGTTAGCAATCGCACCCCCAGTGTTGCTAGCCCAAATAGGCTTCCCACCAGGCCTATATACCACCAGGTTCCCATCCTTCTGCATTGGACAGTAGCAGTTGCGAGAGACTCCACCCGTGTTGGAGGCCCAAATGGGCTTGCCGTTGTCGTAGAGGACCAGGTTACAGTCGGCTTGGCATATGAAGGTGTAGCCTTTGTAGGTTAGGGAGTTGCCTGCATAGAGAGTTTCTCCACCATAGAGTATATTATCAGCTCCATTGGCTGTTGGGTTGAGAATGATGAGGAGAATGAGGAAAGAGGAGATGTGGATGGGTTTGATGGTTGCCATATTGTGGGGTTGGTTTATGCGTTGGCTGTGTGTGGTGTGATTGGTGGAGGGTCGGTATTTATTGAGAGAGATAGAAATAATTTAACGGTGGGTGTGGTATGAGGTGGAGCTCTTTGTGAGAAATAGACAATGAGAGTAACGTTCGTGTATGGTAATAACAGTGTGGGTTAGTCAATTAGCAAACCATTATTTGAACCCTATTCATAATTAGGTATGGGCAAAGCCCGTAAGCTGCAGTTAAGTTTAAGCCAATGGTAGAAGAAAATTTTCTATAGAGAAGCACTATTCATAATTGGGCATGGACTTACTTAAACATGCCCAAGGATTGATTAGGTTAAATCTGAGAGTGAGTTCAGTTGCATCTCATGTAAACTTCTAGCTACACACTTGTAGGAATAGTCAAATTGTACTTCATGGCATTGACACTGACCCATGTCAAGTGCACAGATTGGAACCATGTAAAAAGTTCAGCTGTAGGCGTGGCTCTAGATTTCACCTTGGCGCTGATTTTTCATATTATAGAGGTGAGGAATAAGAGATTTCTTTGAAAAAACCTAAACAATTACCATATTATACTTATTAGTTAAATACTTTGCTCAATTATTAAAATGCATCTTAAAATCTCCTTTTCCTTATTTTTTATTTTTATTTTTCCAACTATCAGGTTGGTGTTTGGACTAATCCAACACATCAAATAACATGTACAAGATCAACTTGAATAAAAGTCATTTAATAATGGGGTTGAATATTTTACTGGAATCGACCCAAATTGAGTTGTTCGAGTTAACTCAGTGCCAATGAAGTTTCAAGCCATGATAAAACCACGGGCATTCATCAGGCCAACTGTGGTTTTCTCAAAACCTGGTCCTAGCATTATAATAGAATATTCTCTAGTACAGCACATACAAATTGACACAATGGTTTTGATTAGTTCTTCTATTTGTGAAATGTTAAAAATGTTAATGTGATTGGTCACATTTCAGACCCAAGATTCCCAGATTCACGTCTAGGCTAACAATTACGACTAACATTTCAGACCCGAGCTTCCCAATGAAGACTCACGTTTCTATCAATTACAGGGCCATACCTCTTGGGCACTATTTACCTCAGTTAATTTTTTTTTTTTTTTTTTTCTGTTTTGTTTCAGCACGGGGGGGTGGGGGGGGGGGGGTCTTCACGTTTCTATCAATTACAGGGCCATACCTCTTGGGCACTATTTAATTTTTTTTTTTTTTTTTCTGTTTTGTTTCAGCACGGGGGGGGGGGGGGGGGGGTGGTGGTGTTCTAGGCTAATAGTTACGACCCACGTTTCAGATCCGAGCTTCCCAATGAAGACTTATGTTTAGGCTATCAATTAACAAGCCATATCTCTTCGGCACCATTTGCATCCCTTTTTTTCTTTTTTTGTGTGTGTGTGTTGCGGGGGGGGGGGGGGGGGGGGGGGGGGGGTGGTGTGGTTACATTTTAGGCCCAACACTCCCACTAAAGATTCACATCTAGGCTAATAGTTACGACCCACATTCCAGACCCAAGCTTTCCAATGAAGACTCACTTTAGGCTATCAACTATAGGGCCATATCTCGCGGGCACTGAATGCCTTACCATGTTTGAAGATTCATGTCTTTTTTCTACTAAATGCCCTGCCATTTACTAATTGGATGCTAAAGATGCATCTTGACATGGTGTTAATCATGTTTTCATTATGGTGCTAAATTGGATGGTAGGAATATATTATTGGAGGTTATTGACCAGTCGGGATCATCTCTTTGTGGAACCCATGATGGAGTCTCAATAATGAGTTACACCACTTGTAATAAGTGCGAGAGAGGATTTGGACTATACCTGTTCCCATATTTAGGTTGGGGAAAGGTAGAAACTTGCAACCTTGGATGGAAGTGGAACAACCAAAATTATAACACTGTACTTGTAGATCATAGTTTTAATTGGAATAGAAAAATAATAATATTTTCACTATTTATGTGATTTATTAAATGGATTTCCAGAAAAACAACTATTTCTTTAAAGAAAATCATTAAATTCTGAGATTGAACAATAAATTTCTCTGTTGGATAATATATATATATATATAAAAGAAGTTAAAGACTTACAGTAAAACAGTGGAGTAAACATAACAATGGGCCCACAAAGCCGGCATGTGGAGATCTATTAGAGAGTCTGGGTCTCCTAAAAGGATGTAGCATATGCTTGGGAACTCTATTGTAGGACTCATACAAAGATAAGTTAAATCATTCAAAATAAATCACATCAGATCGTATCTAAAACATATCTTTAAATTTTACTCTAAAATAGGCCTCATTGCAAGATTGAAGATAAGATTGATAATGCGATCCGACCTTGACATGGCATCACTGCCGACGTGGCTTAATCATTTTCTATCAGTTATCTTTTGAACGTTCTCCATAGAGAAATAGCCATGCATACATGAATGAGCGCAATCAATTACGCCGCGACAAAAAAAAGTTTAGAAATCTCCTTTCTTGGCCTTATCATATTCAACACAAACTCCTTTCGTCAAAGCAAAAAAAAAAATCTCAGCAGATTTCTTTTCTGTACTATCACTATTCCAACGTTTTGCATGTGAGCGTTCCTCCGGTGTGCGTCTCCCACCATCCAACACTTTGTACCGCAAAGTTCGAGCTGCACGATCTCCAAAAGAATTCCACTTCATACATTAAAAAAACAAAAAGTCTCATCAACTCACTTAATCGATTTGCTCAATGTACTAAACAAAACCCATCTGCACAATCTCCCAAAAGAATCAATCAACTTCATAATATCCAGACATACCATCTTCATAAACCCATCACCACAATGGCCAAAACAAACTTGTTTTGATAAATCATCTCCTCAATCTCAAAAAAATTCCACCTTCACAAACCAATAACAAAACAGAGCCCATTATTCGATGTAAAAGCTTGGATTAACAATTTCTACTACTGAGATTACGATTAATAATGTGATTTGCCTGTCATCTCCTTTTAAAAATAAAACTTGATAGTACATTTTAATAGAGGAACATGTAAGATTTTATCTGTAAAAAAAAGAAATGTGTGTCCCCTTCTCTTTTCAACAGTGAAAGGAATCAAAAGCTTTTTCCATTGACACCTGATTGCAGTGATGACAGTATAAGCAGCAGAATGGATAACAGGGCCCTGTAAGACAGAAATCACAGGTTGCTTTGAAATGGCTTTACATGTCTTTCCGTTCTAGCATGCATGTGATGGGGTTATATTGGGCACGTGGGAGACAGATGCATAAATAAATAATGAGCGAGTGATCACGTGCCTTTTTGCGTCCTCCCGATTATCTTGCTCCTTTTGAGGAATTCTTTCCCATTTCCCAAGCATAATTATCACGTGCCTGCACTGCAACCAGCGCAGTGGCAGTCACACGAAGATATCAGCTTTCTCTCAGCTCTTATCCAGTCGGTGTGGAAAAGACGTTTGTTTATCTTTGTTTTCGCAGACTTTACAGAAAGTCTATATGGACTGGCTGGAAGCCCGAATTTCGGACCGATCCCACGTGGAGGAACACATGGCGCTGAGGTGGAGGACACAGTGTATTCAACTTTCATATGAGCGGGAGAAAGGAAAAGAAAAGGGAAATCGGTTCTTCTCTGTTTCTTCTCTGGTGCTTCTTCTCCCTCCCATACCTTCTCTGCCCACCCCCTTGGATCTCTTTTCCCTCTCTCTCGCTCGGAGACAAACGAAGGGAAATCAGCCCCTGGTTCTTCCCCCCTCCAAACGGTCTCTGCACACCTCCCTGAATCTCACTGGATCTCATCTCTCTCGCTCGGAGACAAACGAAGGGAAACAGCCCGCTCACTGTCTTTCAGCTTTCCGCCTGAAATCAAAAAAGAGAAGCCCCGGAAACTTTTAAACCTGCGAAGAAAAGGAAGAGGGCAAAGCTAGTAATCTACCATGGCTTCTGCAACATCACCTAACTCTTTTTCTCTCTTCTCCTCCTCCTCCTCTTCTTCTTCTCATCATCGTCCATCCTTCCACGTGGCGTCATCTCCACGCCTCCACGTTGGCAGCCTCCCGTTCGCCCCCCTCCACCGTCTCAGCTTCTCAAGCATTTCCATCGACCCACTTCTCGCCCTCCATGCCGCCTCTAGACTTCGTGCGGCGGCGTCCGTGGCACGACTTAGATGGCGAAGAAGGGCGTTTGGAGATCTGACTGCGGCGGATTTGAAGGGTAAGAAGGTTTTTTCGAGGGCTGATTTGAATGTGCCCTTGGATGAGAATCAACACATTACTGATGATACCAGGGTTCGAGTCGCCATCCCCACGATCAAGCATTTGATCGGAAATAGGGTGAGAGTGATTCTTTCTAGCCATTTGGTATGTGTGATTTTGATGTTTTTAGTACTTGGGTTTCTTTTCTTTCTTTGAATTTTACTTTTTTCAGTCGTGTTTTTAATTTAAATTTTTTTTTTTATATTGTGTTTTGTAGCTGTACTAATCTGTTTGAGTATGGTTGTGGAGGGTGGGATTTGATTGTAAAGTATAATTATGCTGAATTGGGATTTTGGGTCTGTTTCTCATGAGCATGGTTTTGGAGGGTGGGATGTTCATGTTGTGTTTGATAATATTATTATGCTGAATTGGGATTTGGGGCTCTCTGTTTTTTATTTTCAAGGGAAACTCTTGGAAATTTTTGAGTTCAGTAGAGACTCTTCTTATTAATCTGGGTTTTGTTTGTATGAAATTTCTGAGTCTGTATCTATGATACATTTTCAGGGACGCGCCTAGGCTATCAGAATTACTTGGAGTCAGGGAACGAATTTTTCTGTCTTTAAAACAATGCCCAATTGCTTGGTTATTGATACTGTGGACTGGTAGTTGATATTATAATTTCCTTCATTTTGTTATATATGTTACTGAATAGGTTGAAAAGGCTGATGACTGTATTGGTCCGGAGGTTGAAACGATGGTGGCTGGACTTCCAGAAGGGGGTGTTCTTCTTCTTGAGAATGTGAGGTTTTATAAAGAGGAAGAAAAGAATGAGCCGGAGTTTGCAAAGAAGCCAGATTCACTTGTAGACCTATATGTGAATGATGCATTTGGTACCGCACAAAGAGCACATGCATCAACAGAAGGAGTTACCAAGTTTTTAAAACCTTCAGTTGCTGGTTTTTTGTTTTTTGTTTTTTTTTCTTTCTGTCATTGAGAACTTTAAAATCAGAAAATAATCTCTGTTTACATAAGTATCAGGGAGCCAAATTAGCCAAAAATTCTGCCATGTTTGTGCAGGGATTGCCTTTATTTCTTACTCTTCCCTGTTTTGGTAAAACATGAACTTCTTTATACTTGTTTTTTTTTTTTTTTTGAAAGTAAGTGAGAGTTTTATTGCAACTAAACATCTTTATGCTTCTCATGGCCTAATTGAAGATACATCAGAAAATGACTTCGCTCTAACTGGTGTTTATTGAAACAGTGAATCCAGGAGTTGAAGCATACACTTCTCTGCACCTCCTTGGAACTAGAATCTGCTTAAGTAGCTGCACAGGAGGAAAAAAGAAGGAATGATGAAAACATAAAGCAGTTACTTCTTCTCTTGAAGATGGCTTTCCAAGAAATCTTGCCGGACTGCGCAGCTCTCCATCACCGGCAGGCGACCTGCAATGTTGCGTTGCAAACCAGCGCTGCCTCCCTCCTCTATCTTACAACCTACATTGCAACCAAGCTGCCTCGCCCCTCCTCTGTCTCGCAACCTGCATCGCAAGACCAAGCTGCCTCCTGATTAATTTTTTGGAACTCTGATGCATGTTGGGTTTTGAATCATTTTTGGAAGTGTAATTTCTATTTTGATATTCACATTGGGGTTTTGAATTCTTTTTTAGAAGTGTAAAATTGTATTTTCATTTGCAAACATTGGTCAGTTGTATTTGTAGATATTGGAAAAATGAAATAGAAATTGGTCTCTGTTGGTATTGATGGGATTGATTTCTGTCCAACTTTTTGGGCTCTTTCTGTTTGGATTTTGAGTGAACGTTGTGATAGTTTATTGGGATGTAATCAATTGAACAGGGTGTAGACCTATGAAAATGAGTTGTAAACAGGCTGTCAATTTATTATGAACTTAAAATCTGCTAATCTTCACTTAATTATAATCACGTTTGCTCGCGTTTCAAACAACGTACTTTTGCAACCCGGTTAAGAAAATCTGTAAGAACCAAGCTGAGTACACCTGTTTAGGACACTTTTTAGCCCACTTCCTGAGGCTTTTTTTCGCTGAGATTTGGGGATTGCCAAGACCATATTAAGAACCTAAAATCTACTAATTTTCACTTACTTACAATCACGTTTGCCAGCGTTTCAAACCGTGCACTTTTGCAACTTGGTTACGAAAATCTGCAGGAACCAAGCTGAGTATCCCTGTTTATGACACTTTTAGCTCACTTCCCGAGGTTTTTTTTCACTGAGATTTGGGAATTGCCAAGTCCATATTATGAACCTAAAATCTGATAATTTTCGCTTAATTACAATCACGTTTGCCCATGTTTCAAAGCGCACACTTTTGCAACTCGGTTAAGAAAATCTGCAGGAACCAAGCTGAGTACCCTTGTTTATGACACTTTTTAGCTCACTTCCCGAGGTTTCTTTTCTCTGTGATTTGGGGATTGCCAAGACCATATTATTAAACTAAAGTCAACTAATTTTCGCTTAATTACAATCACGTTTGTCCGAGTTTCAAAACGCACACTTTTGCAACTCGGTTAAGAAAATCTGCAGGAGCCAAGCTGAGCACCCCTGTTTAGGACACTCTTTAGCCCACTTCCCGAGATTTTTTTTCGCTGATATTTGGGGATTGCCAAGACCATATTATGAACCTAAAATATGCTAATTTTCACTTAATTACAATCACGTTTTCCGGCGTTTCAAACCGTGCAATTTTGCAACTCGGATGAGAAAATCTGCAGGAACGAAGCCGAGTACCCCTGTTTGGCACACTTTTTGGCCCATGTCCCGAGGGATTTTTTCCACGAAATTTGGGGCTTCAAAAGTGCATATTATGAACTTGATAAATTCGATTTTCCGGAACGATACAATCACGTTTGCCTTCTTTTCAAACCGCACACTTTTGCAACTCGGATGAGAAAATCTGCAGGAACGATGCTGAGTACCCCTGTTTGGCATACTTTTTTGCCCACATCTCGAGGGATTGTTTCGACGAAATTTGGGTCTTTCAAAGTCCATGTTATGAACATAAAAACTCCTATTTTCCGGCACGATACAATCACGTTTGCCTGCTTTTCAAACCGCGCACTTTTGCAACTCGGTTGATAAAATCTGCAGGAACGAAGCTTGAGTACCCCTTTTGGCACACTTTTTTGCCAACGTCCCGAGGGAGCTTTTTGACGAAATTTGGGGATTTCAAAGTCCATATTATGAACTTAAAAATTGCTATTTACCGGCACGATAAAATCACGTTTGCCTGCTTTTCAAACCGCGCACTTTTGCAACTCGGATGAGAAAATCTGCAGGAACGAAGCTGAGTACCCCTGTTTGGCACACTTTTTTGCCCACGTGCCGAAGGATTTTCTCAACGAAATTTGGGGCTTTCAAAGTTCACATTATGATCTTAAAAACTGCTATTTTCCGGCACGATATAATCACGTTTGCCTGCTTTTCAAGCAGCGCACTTTTGCAGCACAACTTTAGGAACAAGCACATCCAATGCAAGGTGAACAGGGACATCATCTTGACCAATCACATGCACAGAGCTCAGTATTTTATTCATTCAACCTTCTCAAACTGGGTTCAACCTCAGCATATAACGACTCAAACCTGTGAATATGCCCTGCCATATTAAGTCAAGATTTTATATCGAATACGGGGGTCATTGGACACTTCAAACTCAGTATTTATTGCATATATATCCTTAGTATACAGTTTTAAAACCTCGTAAATATTCATTGTCAGACCTTCGCATGAGCTCCAAGGTTTTATATCGAATACAGGTTGGTCTCTTGTCTAACGAAACAGTGAAACCACAGTATTTCATTCAACCAACCTCAGTACACATAGTTGAAACCTGTGAATATGTTCTGTGAGACCTACGAATGCAAGATAATAAATAGATTTTACATCGAATAGAGGTGGCCTTTGCCTAATGACCACACTGAAACCTTGGTAGTTTATTCATAAAACCTTCTCAATCTGGGTTGAACCTAAGCATATAAGGATTCAAACCATAGTATATGGACCATGCTGAATGAAACACTGCAACCTCAGTATTTATTGCATATACATCCTTAGTATATAGTTTTAAAACCTCGCAAATATTCTTTGTCAGACCTTCGCATGAGCCCCAAGGTTTTATATCGAATACAGGTTGGTCCCTTGTCGAACAAAACAGTGGAATCACAGTATTTCATTCAACCAACCTCAGTACACAGAGCTCAAACCTGTGAATATGTTTTGTGAGACCTACGCATGCAAGATAATAAATAGATTTTATACATCGAATAGAGGTGGCCTTTGCCTAATGACCACACTGAAACCTCAGTATTTTATTCAAAAAACCTTCTCAATCTGGGTTGAACCTACTAATATAAGGATTCGAACCATAGTATATGCACTGCGATCTTGAAGTCTGAAGATTTTATATCAAATACAAGGGTTTGCTGACTGAAACAATAATAACACAATATTTCTTTCATCCAACCTTATTACACAGAATTGAGACTTGTGAATTTGCTTTGTCAGACCTTCACATTTGACCACACTGAAACCTCAGTATTCTATTCATAAAACCTTCTCATATAAGGGTTGAACCTACGCATATGAGGATTCAAACCATAGTATATGCCTTGCCATCTTTAAGTCTGAAGATTTTCTATCAAATACAGGGGTTTGCTGAATGAAACAATAATAACACAATATTTCTTTTATCCAACCTTATTACATAGAATTGAAACCTGTGAATTTGCTTTGTCAGACCTTCCCATATGACCACACTGAAACCTCCGTGTTTTATTCATAAAACCTTCTCAATCTAGGTTGAACCACCTCATATAAGGATTCGAACCAGAGTATATGCAGTGCGATCTTGAAGTCTGAAGATTTTATATCAAATACAAGAGTTTGCTGAATGAAACAATAATAACACAATATTTCTTTCATTCAACCTTATTACACAGAATTGAGACTTGTGAATTTGCTTTGTCAGACCTTCACATATGACCACACTGAAACCTCAGTATTTTATTCATAAAACCTTCTCATATAAGGGTTGAACCTACGCATATAAGGATTCAAACCATAGTATTGCCCTGCCATCTTTAAGTCTGAAGATTTTCTATTAGATACAGGGGTTTGCTGAATGAAACAATAATAACACAATATTTCTTTCATCCAACCTTATTACATAGAATTGAAACCTGTGAATTTGCTTTGTCAGACCTTCGCATATGACCACACTGAAACCTCAGTATTTTATTCATAAAACCTTCTCATATAAGGGTTGAACCTGCTCATATGAGGATTTAAACCATAGTATATGAACTGCGATCTTGAAGTCTGAAGATTTTATATCAAATACAGGGGTTTGCAGAATGAAACAATAATAACACAATATTTCTTTCATCCAACCTTATTACACAGAATTGAAACCTGTGAATTTGCTTTGTCAGACCTTCGCATATGACCACACTGAAACCTCAGTATTTTATTCATAAAACCTTCTCATATAAGGGTTGAACCTTCTCATATGAGGATTCAAACCATAGTATATGCCCTGCCATCTTTAAGTCTGAAGATTTTATATCAAATACAGGGGTTTGCTGAATGAAACAATAATAACACAATATTTCTTTCATCCAACCTTATTACACAGAATTGAAATCTGTGAATTTGTTTTGTCAGACCTTCGCATATGATCACACTGAAACCTCAGTATTTTATTCATAAAACCTTCTCATATAAGGGTTGAACCTTCTCATATGAGGATTCAAACCATAGTATATGCCCTGCCATCTTTAAGTCTGAAGATTTTATATCAAATACAGGGGTTTGCTGAATGAAATAATAATAACACAATATTTCTTTCAACCAACCTTATTACACAGAATTGAAACATGTGAATTTGCTTTGTCAGACCTTCGCATATGCCATCTAACATCAAGATTTTACATCGAATACAAAAGGGGACTAATTAGATTGGCAAGTACTCTGGTGAAGCACTACTTACATTGATCAGATTTACAGTAATTACATTAATAACATATGATTGGTCAAGATGATGGCCCTGTTCACCTTGCATTGGATGTGCTTGTTCCTAAAGTTGTGCCGCAAAAGTGCGCGGTTTGAACAAAGTCCATATTATGAACTAAAAAACCGCCATTTTCCAGCACGATACAATCACGTTTGCCTGTGTTTCAAACCGTGCACTTTTGCAACTCGGTTGATAAAATATGCAGGAACGAAGCTGAGTACCCCTGTTTGGCACACTTTTTTGCCCACGTCCCGAGGGATTTTTTGGACTTTCTGTTTAAACTTTCTGTTTGGACATACGGGGAAGCCCGAATTGGAGACCGATCTGATGTGGACGACCACGTGGCGCTGACGTGGACCAACTATTTTGTCATTCAACTTTCACATGGGCGGGAGAATGAAAAAAACCAAAAAAAAAAAAAAGGAAAAGGAGCTCTGCCCAGGAAATGCCCATATCGTTGAATGCTGGTTTCTGCTTCTTCTCCCTGTTTAGCCCTTCTCCACCGTCGACCGCCTCGCCGGTGATCTGGATCTGCCCCTTCTGCTTCCACCGCAACCACTTCCCCCTCACTACTCGTCCATCTCCGACGACGGTTTCTTTTGTCCTCTATCTCTGGTTCTTCTTCGTCCCAAACAACCACTCTGGTTCCTCTCTCTCTCGGGGACGGAAGAGGAGCAGCGGGAGAGGAAGAAGAGCAGCCCGCTGGTCCTTGATGCCCAGGTATTTTTTTTTATATATATATTTTATTTTTAAATCACTGGCAAACTCGATCTGGGTTCTCTTTCCATAGATTTGGGGCAATTTTATTTTCTCTTTCCATGGTGATTTGGGGCAAATGCAGCCTATGATGGCAGGATTCAATCCAAACAACGTCACAATAGATATCATCCAGCAGGTCTTTTTGACTTTTTTTTTTTGCTCCAGTACTGTCTCAATATCAGTTATGCTATTCTTATTGTTGTTGGATTTTCTGCATGAGTTGTTTTGATGATGGTATGCTCATTTTATGTGAGTGGTTCTTTTTTGTTTTGTTTCTAGTTTTGTATTTTGGGGTAGGCTTGGATTTTTTATGTGTTGCTTTTGAAGCAGACAGAACCATTTAAAGGGTTTTTCCTTGCTTTGAAGCTGGATATGAAATGGGTCTTTTGCAGGTCTTTATCTGGTATTTGCATATTCTGTTGATGGATGTGAAATGGATCTTAGTTGCTTTGATATGTTATGCTTGTATCCACATGGATTTTACAGTGGTTTATGGACATTTATTTATTTATTTTTCCTATATAGTGGTCTGTGACTTGTTATTTTTGGATGTTGTCATTATTTTTCTGCGCAGATTTTCATTTTATATCTTGATGTTATTGGATCGTCGTTCTCCTGGTTACCATGTTTTTGCTTGCTTGTTATTGAGCAATTGGGCGAGGTAATTTGTGGGAGCTGCTTCTACTAATATATATAGGCATAGATTGGAAGTGATGTTAAAAAATCATCAGCATCATCATCATTCAAGCTTTGTCCAAACTATTTTTGGGTCAGCTACATTAATTCTATTTCACCATTCCATCCATGTACCAACTTACCATCTCTATTTTTTTTCCCACTGTCGCAGTTTCAACCAATTGGATCTACCAGAGTATCCTTCCAAAGAACAGCTGCAGGAGAGGTTACTTTTGGCCATCCATGAGGCGAGCGAAGGGTTTGGTTTCGGCTGAGAATCATTGAGGTGCTAGAAGAGGCCATTTCGGTCTTAGTGTGTAGTGTGTACCCCTATGTTAGAACAGGGCTACAGGCAGGTGTTTGTATGCATCTTGGCTAGCCATATGGAGTGGTTGTTTGAACTATGAATGGCTGCGATCTCTAGCACGACATTCAGTTGTATCTTTAACTATGAATGATTGTTTCAAATTCATACATGTTATTATAGATTAGACAAGGGGTAAATGAATGGATTTTCCTTGTTGGTAGAGAAGAGATCTTGTTGGGTAAATGAATGGATTTTTCTTCAATTGTGAATCTTCGATGCTGATCTTTGTATGGATTTTGGTTTCTTTGGTAATTATGGGAAACATTGCAAAATAAGTTTATCTTGTATCTGAACAGGGCTATGTTGTTGTGGTTTATTGGGGAAAATTTTATTCCTGAACAAGGCTATCTTGTATCTCAACAGGGCGCATGAGAACACTGCATGTGATTGGTCAAGATGATGGCCCTTTTCACCTTGCATTGGATGTGCTTGTTCCTAAAGTTGTGTTGCAAAAATGTGCGATTTGAAACGCTAGCAAACGTGATTGTATCATGCAGGTAAATAGCATTTTTTAAGTTTATAATATGGACTTTGAAAGCCCCAAATTTCGTCCAAAAAGTCCCTTGGGACATGGGCAAAAAAGTGTGCCAAACAGGGGTACTCAGCTTCGTTCCTGCAGATTTTCTAAACCGGGTTGCAAAAGTGCGCGGTTTGAAACGTAGGCAAACGTGATTGTATCGTGCCGGAAAATAGCAGTTTTTTAGTTCATAATATGGACTTTGAAAGCCCCAAATTTCATAGAAAAAATCCATCATGACGTTGGCAAAAAAGTGTGCCAAACAAGGGTACTCAGCTTCGTTCATGCAGATTTTATCAACCGAGTTGCAAAAGTGCGTGGTTTGAAACACAGGCAAACGTGATTGTATGGTGCCGGAAAATAGCAGTTTTTTAGTTCATAATATGGACTTTGAAAGCCCCAAATTTCATCAAAACTCTCCCTCGGGACGTGGGCAAAAAAGTGTGCCAAACAGAGGTACTCAGTTTCATTCCTGCAGATTTTCTCATCCGAGTAGCAAAAGTGCGCGGTTTGAAACGCTGGCTAACGTTATTGTATCGTGCCGGCAAATAGCAGTTTTTAAGTTCATAATATGGACTTTGAAAGCCACAAATTTCGTCGAAAAAATCCATCAGGACGTTGGCAAAAAAGTGTGCCAAACAAGGGTACTCAGCTTCGTTCCTGCAGATTTTATCAACCGAGTTGCAAAAGTGCGCGGTTTGAAACGCAGGCAAACGTGATTGTATCGTGCTGGAAAATAGCAGTTTTTTAGTTCATAATATGGACTTTTTTCAAACCGTGCGCTTTTGCAGCACAACTTTAGGAACAAGCACATCCAATGCAAGGTGAACAGGGCCATCATCTTGACCAATCATATGTTATTAATGTAATTACTGTAAATCTGATCAATGTAAGTAGTGCTTCACCAGAGTACTTGCCAATCTAATTAGTCCCCTTTTGTATTCGATGTAAAATCTTGTTATTAGATGGCATATGCGAAGGTCTGACAAAGCAAATTCACATGTTTCAATTCTGTGTAATAAGGTTGGTTGAAAGAAATATTGTGTTATTATTGTTTCATTCAGCAAACCCCTGTATTTGATATAAAATCTTCAGACTTAAAGATGGCAGGGCATATACTATGGTTTGAATCCTCATATGAGAAGGTTCAACCCTTATATGAGAAGGTTTTATGAATAAAATACTGAGGTTCAGTGTGGTCATATGCGAAGGTCTGACAAAGCAAATTCACAGATTTCAATTCTGTGTAATAAGGTTGGATGAAAGAAATATTGTGTTATTATTGTTTCATTCAGCAAACCCCTGTATTTGATATAAAATCTTCAGACTTAAAGATGGCAGGGCATATACTATGGTTTGAATCCTTATATGTGTAGGTTCAACCCTTATATGAGAAGGTTTTATGAATAAAATACTGAGGTTTCAGTGTGGTCATATGTGAAGGTCTGACAAAGCAAATTCACAAGTCTCAATTCTGTGTAATAAGGTTGGATGAAAGAAATATTGTGTTATTATTGTTTCATTCAGCAAACCCCTGTATTTGATAGAAAATCTTCAGACTTAAAGATGGCAGGGCATATACTATGGTTTGAATCATCATATGCGTAGGTTCAACCCTTATATGAGAAGGTTTTATGAATAAAATACTGAGGTTTCAGTGTGGTCATATGTGAAGGTCTGACAAAGCAAATTCACATGCTTCAATTCTGTGTATTAAGGTTGGATGAAAGAAATAATGTGTTATTATTGTTTCATTCAGCAAACCCCTGTATCTAATAGAAAATCTTCAGACTTAAAGATGGCAGGGCATATACTATGGTTTGAATCCTTATATGCGTAGGTTCAACCCTTATATGAGAAGGTTTTATGAATAAAATACTGAGGTTCAGTGTGGTCATATGTGAAGGTCTGACAAAGCAAATTCACAAGTCTCAATTCTGTGTAATAAGGTTGGATGAAAGAAATATTGTGTTATTATTGTTTCATTCAGCAAACCCCTGTATTTGATAGAAAATCTTTAGACTTAAAGATGGCAGGGCATATACTATGGTTTGAATCCTCATATGCGTAGGTTCAACCCTTATATGAGAAGGTTTTATGAATAAAATACTGAGGTTTCAGTGTGGTTATATGTGAAGGTCTGACAAAGCAAATTCACATGCTTCAATTCTGTGTATTAAGGTTGGATGAAAGAAATAATGTGTTATTATTGTTTCATTCAGCAAACCCCTATATCTAATAGAAAATCTTCAGACTTAAAGATGGCAGGGCGTATACTATGGTTTGAATCCTCATATGCGTAGGTTCAACCCTTATATGAGAAGGTTTTATGAATAAAATACTGAGGTTTCAGTGTGGTCATATGTGAAGGTCTGACAAAGCAAATTCACAAGTCTCAATTCTGTGTAATAAGGTTGGATGAAAGAAATATTGTGTTATTATTGTTTCAGTCAGCAAACCCTTGTATTTGATATAAAATCTTCAGACTTCAAGATCGTAGTGCATATACTATGGTTCGAATCCTTATATTAGTAGGTTCAACCCAGATTGAGAAGGTGTTTTGAATAAAATACTGAGGTTTCAGTGTGGTCATTAGGCAAAGGCCACCTCTATTCGATGTATAAAATCTATTTATTATCTTGCATGCGTAGGTCTCACAAAACATATTCACAGGTTTGAGCTCTGTGTACTGAGGTTGGTTGAATGAAATACTGTGGTTCCACTGTTTCGTTCGACAAGGAACCAACCTGTATTCGATATAAAACCTTGGGGCTCATGCGAAGGTCTGACAAAGAATATTTGCAAGGTTTTAAAACTATATACTAAGGATGTATATGCAATAAATACTGAGGTTGCAGTGTTTCATTCAGCATGGTCCATATACTATGGTTTGAATCCTTATATGCTTAGGTTCAACCCAGATTGAGAAGGTTTTATGAATAAACTACCAAGGTTTCAGTGTGGTCATTAGGCAAAGGCCACCTCTATTCGATGTAAAATCTATTTATCATCTTGCATTCGTACGTCTCACAGAACATATTCACAGGTTTCAACTATGTGTACTGAGGTTGGTTGAATGAAATACTGTGGTTTCACTGTTTCGTTAGACAAGAGACCAACCTGTATTCGATATAAAACCTTGGGGCTCATGCGAAGGTCTGACAACGAATATTTGCGAGGTTTTAAAACTGTATACTAAGGATATATATGCAATAAATACTGAGTTTGAAGTGTCCAATGACCCCCATATTCGATATAAAATCTTGACTTAATATGGCAGGGCATATTCACAGGTTTGAGTCGTTATATGCTGAGGTTGAACCCAGTTTGAGAAGGTTGAATGAATAAAATACTGAGCTCTGTGCATGTGATTGGTCAAGATGATGTCCCTGTTCACCTTGCATTGGATGGGCTTGTTCCTAAAGTTGTGCTGCAAAAGTGCGCCGCTTGAAAAGCAGGCAAACGTGATTATATCGTGCCGGAAAATAGCAGTTTTTAAGATCATAATATGGACTTTGAAAGCCCCAACTTTCGTTGAGAAAATCCTTCGGCACGTGGGCAAAAAAGTGTGCCAAACAGGGGTACTCAGCTTCGTTCCTGCAGATTTTCTCATCCGAGTTGCAAAAGTGCGCGGTTTGAAAAGCAGGCAAACGTGATTTTATCGTGCCGGTAAATAGCAGTTTTTAAGTTCATAATATGGACTTTGAAATCCCCAAATTTCGTCAAAAAGCTCCCTAAGGACGTTGGCAAAAAAGTGTGCCAAAAGGGGTACTCAGCTTCGTTCCTGCAGATTTTATCAACCGAGTTGTAAAAGTGCGCGGTTTGAAAAGCAGGCAAACGTGATTGTATCGTGCCGGAAAATAGAAGTTTTTAAGTTCATAACATGGACTTTGAAAGCCCCAAATTTCGTCGAAACAATCCCTCGGGATGTGGGCAAAAAAGTATGCCAAACAGGGGTACTCAGCATCGTTCCTGCAGATTTTCTCATCCGAGTTGCAAAAGTGTGCGGTTTGAAAAGAAGGCAAACGTGATTGTATCGTGCCGGAAAATCGAATTTACCAAGTTCCTAATATGCACTTTTGAAGCCCCAAATTTCGTGGAAAAAATCCCTCGGGACATGGGCCAAAAAGTGTGCCAAACAGGGGTACTCGGCTTCGTTCCTGCAGATTTTCTCATCCGAGTTGCAAAATTGCACGGTTTGAAAACACAGGAAAACGTGATTGTAATTAAGTGAAAAATTAGCATATTTAGGTTCATAATATGGTCTTTGGCAATCCCCAAATCTCAGCGAAAAAAAAAAATCTCGGGAAGTGGGCTAAAGAGTGTCCTAAAACGGGTGCTCAGCTTGGCTCCTGCAGATTTTCTTAACCGAGTTGCAAAAGTGTGCGTTTTGAAACTCGGGCAAACGTGATTGTAATTAAGCAAAAATTAGTTGACTTTAGTTTCATAATATGGTCTTGGCAATCCCCAAATCGCAGAGAAAAAAAACCTCGGGAAGTGAGCTAAAAAGTGTCATAAACAAGGGTACTCAGCTTGGTTCCTGCAGATTTTCTTAACCAAGTTGCAAAAGTGTGCGCTTGAAACATGGGCAAGTGATTGTAATTAAGCGAAAATTATCAGATTTTTAGGTTCATAATATGGGACTTGGCAATTCCCAAATCTCAGTGAAAAAAAACCTCAGGAAGTGAGCTAAAAGTGTCCTAAACAGGGATACTCAGCTTGGTTCCTGCAGATTTTCGTAACCAAGTTGCAAAAGTGCACGGTTTGAAACGCTGGCAAACGTGATTGTAATTAAGTGAAAATTAGTAAATTTTAGGTTCTTAATATGGTCTTGGCAATCCCCAAATCTCAGCGAAAAAAAGCCTCAGGAAGTGGGCTAAAAAGTGTCCTAAACAGGTGTACTCAGCTTGGTTCTTACAGATTTTCTTAACCGGGTTGCAAAAGTACGTTGTTTGAAACGCGGGCAAACGTAATTATAATTAAGGGAAGATTAGCAGATTTTAAGTTCATAATAAATTGACAGCCTGTTTACAACTTCATTTTCATAGGTCTACACCATGTTCAATTGATTACATCCCAATAAACTATCACAACGTTCACTCAAAATCCAAACAGAAAGAGCCCAAAAAGTTGGACAGAAATCAATCCCATCAATACCAACAGAGACCAATTTCTATTTCATTTTTCCAATTTCTACAAATACAACTGACCAATGTTTGCAAATCAAAATACAATTTTACACTTCTAAAAAAGAATTCAAAACCCCAATGTGAATATCAAAATAGAAATTACACTTCCAAAAATGATTCAAAACCCCAACATGCATCAGAGTTCCAAAAAATTAATCAGGAGGCAGCTTGGTTCTTGCGATGCAGGTTGCGAGACAGAGGAGGGGCGAGGCAGCTTGGTTGCAATGCAGGTTGTAAGATAGAGGAGGGAGGCAGCGCTGGTTTGCAACGCAACGTTGCAGGTTGCCTGCCGGTGATGGAGAGCTGCGCAGTCCGGCAAGATTTCTTGGAAAGCCATCTTCAAGAGAAGAAGTAACTGCTTTATGTTTTTCATCAGTCCTTCTTTTTTTCCTCCTGTGCAAGCTACTTAAGCCAGATTCTAGTTCCAAGGAGGTGCAGAGAAGTGTATGCTTCAACTCCTGGATTCACTGTTTCAATAAACACCAGTTAGAGCGAAGTCATTTTCTGATGTATCTTCAATTAGGCCATGAGAAGCATAAAGATGTTTAGTTGCAATAAAACTCTCACTTACTTCAAAAAAAAAAAAAAAACAAGTATAAAAGAAGTTCATGTTTTACCAAAACAGGGCAAGAGTAAGAAATAAAGGCAATCCCTGCACAAACATGGAAGAATTTTTGGCTAATTTGGCTCCCTGATACTTCTGTAAACAGAGATTATTTTCTGATTTTAAAGTTCTCAATGACAGAAACAAAAAAAAAAAAAAAAAAAAAAAAAAAAAACAAAAAACCAGCAACTGAAGGTTTTAAAAACTTGGTAACTCCTTCTGTTGATGCATGTGCTCTTTGTGCGGTGCCAAATGCATCATTCACATATATGTCTGCAAGTGAATCTGGCTTCTTTGCAAACTCCGGCTCATTCTTCTCTTCCTCTTTATAAAACCTCACATTCTCAAGAAGAAGAACACCCCCTTCTGGAAGTCCAGCCACCATCGTTTCAACCTCCGGACCAATACAGTCATCAGCCTTTTCAACATATTCAGTAACATATATAACAAAATGAAGGAAATTATAATATCAACTACCAGTCCACAGTATCAATAACCAAGCAATTGGGCATTGTTTTAAAGACAGAAAAATTCGTTCCCTGACTCCAAGTAATTCTGATAGCCTAGGCGCGTCCCTGAAAATGTATCATAGATACCGACTCAGAAATTTCATACAAACAAAACCCAGATTAATAAGAAAAGTCTCTTCTGAACTCAAGAATTTCCAAGAGTTTCCCTGGAAAATAAAAAACAGAGAGCCCCAAATCCCAATTCAGCATAATAATATTATCAAACAGAACATGAATATCCCACCCTCCAAAACCATGCTCATGAGAAACAGACCCAAAATCCCAATTCAGCATAATTATACTTTACAATCAAATCCCACCCTCCACAACCATACTCAAACAGATTAGCACAGCTACAAAACACAATATAAAAAAAATTAAATTAAAAACACGACTGAAAAAAGTAAAATTCAAAGAAAGAAAAGAAACCCAAGTACTAAAAACATCAAAATCACACATACCAATTGGCTAGAAAGAATCACTCTCACCCCATTTCCGATCAAATGCTTGATCGTGGGGATGGCGACTCGAACCCTGGTATCATCAGTAATGTGTTGATTCTCATCCAAGGGCACATTCAAATCAACCCTCAAAAAAACCTTCTTACCCTTCAAATCCGCCGCAGTCAGATCTCCAAACGCCCTTCTTCGCCATCGAAGCCGTGCCACGGACGCCGCCGCACGAAGTCTGGAGGCGGCATGGAGGGCGAGAAGTGGGTCGATGGAAATGCTTGAGAAGCTGAGACGGTGGAGGGAGGCGAACGGGAGGCCGCCAACGTGGAGGCGTGGAGATGACGCCACGTGGAAGGATGGACGGTGATGAGAAGAAGAAGAGGAGGAGGAGGAGAAGAGAGAAAAAGAGTTAGATGATGTTGCAGAAGCCATGGTAGATTACTAGCTTTGCTCTCTTCCTTTTCTTCGCAGGTTTAAAAGTTTCCAGGGCTTCTCTTTTTTGATTTCAGGCGAAAAGCTGAAAGACAGTGAGCGGGCTGTTTCCCTTCGTTTGTCTCCGAGTGAGAGAGATGAGATCCAGTGAGATTCAGGGAGGTGTGCAGAGACCGTTTGGAGGGGGGAAGAACTAGGGGCTGATTTCCCTTCGTTTGTCTCCGAGCGAGAGAGAGGGAAAAGAGATCCAAGGGGGTGGGCAGAGAAGGTATGGGAGGGAGAAGAAGCACCAGAGAAGAAACAGAGAAGAACCGATTTCCCTTTTTTTTTTCCTTTCTCCCGCTCATATGAAAGTTGAATACACTGTGTCCTCCACCTCAGCGCCATGTGTTCCTCCACGTGGGATCGGTCCGAAATTCGGGCTTCCCAGTCGGTCCATATAGACTTTCTGCAGACTTTAAGATCAAGTCCCCATGCGACGGACACTAGTAATTACATCTTTCCGAAAGTTCTCCAGGGTTGTTTTCGCTTTTAGATAGTATCATGTTTGTTGAAAACACATGAATGAAGTTGGTTAATGACACCCTGTAGATTAAATAAAGGCCAAGTATGTTTGTTGGTAAGGTGGATTATAATGAAGTAAAATTGAGTTTCAAAATAAAAAGAAGAAAAGGAAAAAGTGATGGGATTGTTAATAAAAGTATTTTCTTTGTCATTTGATGGTGTTCGCATATCGTATGAGTATATATGAATCAAGTATTTGAGTTTTTGATATTATTCTTTGGTCTCAATAGTGATTAATGGGCTAACCAGTATCACTCTAGCAAAGTAACCTACAAAAGGGACTCCCCATGGCGTATCAAAGGAACAACCATAGGATGGGCACTTCATGACAATGTAAGAGGTGTTGCCCAAATGAATTAGTTGGTATTAGAAAAACATTGACCATCACATATATATGTAAGATCTTCTTATATGACAAAATCTGTTAAGATTTAACATATCAAATAAAATATTTGTGGGTTTTAATAAGTTAAAAAAATTGCAAATTAAAATTTTAGGACCTAACGTTGCACAAAATAGGAAGCGATATGACATCATGATCTATACTGTAAAAGCATTGCACCAGCGCGAGGGTGAAAATCTTTATATAAAGAGTTTTTTGTATATACCCTCTAGGGCTTATAGAATTTGTCAATAGGCCCCTGTGATTTCAATATTTGCATATACCCCCCTACCATTTCATTTTAATACATTTCATATCCCTAAAATCACTAGTCATACCGAGAACAGGCGACCACTAAAAGATTTGTGCTAATTTTTATAAAATTGACAACTGTGCCCTTAAAATTCATTAAACAAATATAAGTATGTCATTATTTACAAAAATACCAATATCTTATCCCTCGTCCAAATTGTCTCTCTCAAATTCTCCCATGCACTTTAGCCTAATCATGTATTTGAAGATCTAATCAATATGATAGGGGGTTGTGCATCAATTGGGTCAATTATAACTAATTACAAGAATAAGTGTTCTTGTCATTGTGATCGATTTAGATCTAATGAAATGGGCCGCCCTATGTCGATAAAAATGAATTTATGTAGGGTTAGTCTCTCCTACGAAATGTACTATAGTAATTAGAAATGGTAATGTGTCAGTTTTAAATGGGGCTCTGCCCTACCCTGCCCCACTCCTATTAGGGGCAAGTTTGGTATTGATTTTCTTGGAATAGGTTGGGTTTGAGTTTTATTGATGTAACCCACCCCGCCTCTTATATATAATATATATTTATTTATTATTAAAAGTATAAATAAAATTCATATGGTACAAGTGGTGTTCAAGCTTTAACTTAAACTCTATTTGAAAACAAGATGGTGTGTTTGAATTCTGCCACACTATTCTCCTTGCATTAATATATTTAAAGAATCTTTGGCTTTAAATTTGACCTAACTCTTGCCCAAACGGGGCGGGTTTGGTATCACATGCCACTGACCCATCATGAGGCAGGTTGTATATGGATGAGACAAACTTGAGACCTACTTTGTTGTCATCCCTAATAGTAATTGTTAATGTTACAAGCTTTAAATAAAAATAAATCCAAACTTTCGAACTTATTCATATATGGATAAATAGATCATGGGCAAAAGTGTCGTACCAATTTTGGGACATGGAAGGTATTAAAATGAATAGACAGGGGGGTATAAAAAAATATTGAAACCACATGGACTTATTTACAGATCCAACAAACCTTAGGGGGTATATCTGAAAACCTCTTATATAAAAGTGGACCCATTTTCACTCCTTTTATGCATCTAAGAAGTAAGTGCAATAAACATGTACATGCATAAATGATGTATATGTAAATGGGTGCAAATAAACAACCCTGGAGAAATCTTATTACATGACTCGTAATTTCCAAACAAATATGCCAAATAGCAAATGATCATATTATTGTAGGTAAAGAGATTGTTCACATGATGTCTTAACACTTATGTAAAGGAGAAATATGTGCTATGAGATTGGATATTAGAAAGCCATATCTGATGACACAATTAGGGTTGCAAACAGAATGATTCCGGGTCGGAACCATACTGGACCCGGACACAGACCCGTTTCCAAATAACGATTCCAGTTTCAGATTCGATTTTAACTCGGAACTTGTTTTGTTGGTTCGAGACTGGGTTCCGATAGAAATAACCAGATCCGGTTCCGGAATCAGATCCACTTAGAGAACTGGTTCTAGTTAAAAAATTGGTTTCTAACTTCTCTTCAATGTTTTCAATTTTTCTTAAAATAAGTATATCATTCAACTTATAATAGTGCATTAAGTCTATTACCTCCAGCATTTTACATAAAAATGTCCCAAATTTTTTTTATTTTGAGGTACAGTTTGCAATATTAAAGACTCATATGTGGGGTCCCAGGTCCATGGGTCGGAGCTTATATGGACTCAGAACCAGACCCATTTATCAATCGGAATCTAAATTAGATTTCGGGCCTGGACCCGTTTATGAGTGGGAACCTAAAATAAGTTCCAAACCAAGTTTTTTTCGGGTCAGAACTTTTGTGTAATTGCAGGATACCCGTTTGCAACCCTAGACAAATGTATTGGGAGATTCGAATTCTTATTTAGCCCAATTGGGATTTACTAGCTCATTCATTGAGACGCCTTTGGCTGATGTCTTGTTTGGAAGAGCACGAAATTGAAAGAAGACTTGTGTGCTTTTCAATTCATGAAATGATAAAAGAAAAGATTTTTTCTTTCAAAAAGTTTAATTATTTCCTTCTAATCCTTCCTAAAAAAAAAATTGGCTAGCTCCTTACGCGAGTGGTAAGGAGCGCCAGTTCTTACCTGGTTACGTCACCTCTTCCCGCTTGTGCGGGCTCCTTTCCCACTTGTGTGGGCTTTCATCTCACTTATGTGGGCATCCTTACCACTTACGTGGGCTTCCTTCCCATATATATATGTGGGCTCTCTCTTGAGTCCCGTCCAAGGTGGCTGGGTACCAGAAGGAGTCCTAACCTCCTTGGCTGGGTACATAAAAAAAAAAAAAAAAATCCCTCCTCCAAAAAATGTTTCTTCAATACAAAAATATTTCAAAGACAATATTTCAAATGTGTCTTTACAAAAAATCCCTCGCCTCTCGTTCTCACACTCCCTATGAAGGGAAGTCTACTTATTTGGATAAACGTAATAATAATGGAGATTATGGTGATAACAATGATTATAATCCTGTTGATGGTCGAGGTAATGGTGATGGTTATGCCATTAATGATTCTGAAGCTAGGTGGTGATGTTAATGATGGTTATGGTGATAGAATGGTGATGAGAGGCGATGATGATGATGGTAGTGGCTTTGGTGGTGGTAATGGTGATGGATTGTGCTAATCACCAAGATTATGATGGTAGTGGCTTTGGTGGTGGTAATGGTGATGGATGGTGCTAATGATCACCAAGATGGTAATGATGACAACGATAATATCATGTTCGTGATGGTGGTGGAGATGATAAGAGAGCATAAAGGGTCATGTATACTATTACACCCTGATACATTTTAATCATGTTTGTTCCTAATTAATTATATTTTATATAAATTAAATGTTCTTAGATACTAATTAAGTTATTTTAGGGTAAATTAGTCTTATTCTAGCTAGTTAGACCTTGAGTCTTGGGTAGGTAGTTTGATCAAGGATTAACTCTTTCAGGTAGAGCCGAGGACTTTTTCGTAAATTTAGATTTCGTTATCTTGCATCATATGCTCATCATCTTGGCATCGTCGCGTGTATATCATCGAACACGTCATCTTTCATATTGGACAATTTCTCATTAGACCTCAAACTAACAATTTAGGCTTTCAATTGACTCAAAGTTTAAATATGGATTAGAAGCTGAATTTTCTTATAAAAGTTTAAATTGGCCCCAATTTCATTTCATTCAATTATTTCAGCAATGCATGAGGAGAACAGTCATCTTCATCCTTCTCGATCCCTTCTTCCTTCTTAATTTTCTGTGAATTGAGAGCTTGCATGTGAGTTTGGACATTAGATTATGCTTCTCCATCATCCTCTCTACATACTTAGGGTATTTTCTTAACAAGGTCTTCCTTCCCATTCAACCATTTTCTACAATAGGTGGAAACCACTTCTTTTTCTGGATTTTGGTTTACTAGGGAGTCAAAGAGACTCATTTCAGTTACATGCATGGCATCTTACCTTCTTCTTTACATGAATTTTTATAATAGGGTTTGTAATTTTTGGGGGGTTTTGCTTGGTTGGGTTCAATTGTGAAGAGAGAGTTGGAAAGCTTGGATTTAAGGCAAGTATAAGCAATTTTTGTCAATGCATGTTGTTTTATGTTGATTCTAGAATGAAGAATTCAATCCTATGTTATTCTTAGTCTCCAGCATGGACTATATTTGCATATGGATTCTTTTAATTATGATTCTTTGAAGTAAAAATGGTTGAATGGGTTACATATATGTGAATGGGAGCAAAAGAGATTCAGATATTCAGGTTTTAGAAATGGAGAAGTTCTGGAGTGAGATGAAAGTGTCTGAACTTTAAAAAGTGTAAAAATGGCTCATTCCAGAATTCTGATCGCAAACTAGGCGGTCACCAGGCTGCTAGCCGCCCAGAAGTATAGGTTGTATATGCAGCGAAAGGACGAATCTATAAGAGCTGGCTGCTACAAACGTGATAAGGATAACGTCGGCTTGAATCAAACATTGGTGTTGAGATCTGTGACTATCTTCAAGAGATCAGTCACGTATGATTCACTCTTCAAGATCCAAGGGCAAGGATGGTCACCCTGGATGTAGAAGATGATGATGGAGAATTATAGATCTAGTGGAAGGAAGATGAATTGTTAAAAGTGGTGCCAACTAATATCTCTCATGTCTATATATAGCCCTTTGACTAATGGGTGATAAGATCTCTATTCAAATTTAAATTGAAAGATGATTAGATAAAGTATTAGGTTAATCTTTCTCAATTTGAATTTGAATGTAGATATGATAAAGAGATAGAGAGTTGGATAAAATTCAGGCTTTTCTTATCCATATCACCATGAGACTCCTTGTGAGGGGCGTTTCTTTGTGAGAGAGGTCCACCCATATGTAAACACAAGTGGGCCCCATAACAAATACCAACAAGAAGGCAGTCAAAATTCTAGAATGCGAAAATTTTGATAGACGAACTGTGGTCACTTGTTGGCTAGTTGACCAACAACCGCCAGGTGACCAACTACCCAGAAATCTCTAAATTCAAGGAAATTTTTAGAAGACCTTGTAAAAATATCCCCCCTACGATTTCTCACATTAACTAAACCACACTGTTATTTTTGTAGTAATCTGGTATCAGAGCCAAGTGTTCAAGCCTTATTGCCCCTAGAACCTACTCCCTCTGTAAGCTTTATTTTGTTTCTCTCCTTTTACTTTGTCTTGTAAACAGTCCTGTTTATCTGTTTAATTTTTAATATATATGTTTATGTTTTGTAAAACTCATGCATCATCTGTTATGCTGTTCGTCTGCTTTCTAAGTATTTAAATTCTTAGTAATGCTTTAAATAGTAGTTGTGTATTAAGAAAGAAGAAGCTAGGTTCGAGGCCTCTTGTTGCACCGAGGTTGATTGTCCGTGAACCAGTGAGCGTTAGGACGTGTTCCCTCATTTGGTGTTGACAGGCCACTAGTAACTTCCAACTTGATATTTCAATTATTGTTTAAATATGTCTAAGCTATTTAAATCTTTGAAAAAAGATTTTTTTTCAAATTCTTCTTCTTCTTCTAACTCTTCTTCATCATCATCTCCTGCATCGAGTATTAGTTTAAATATTAGTAAAATGTCAATAAAAAGTTTGGAAGAGATTACCTACGGGAATCTCGAACAATCAATCAATAATTGGACTATTCCCACAATCCTAATAAAAGAATTTTATAATCAAGGTTCATTCAAATTGAACACTGATTATATAATCAAAATTGTCGAATAGACAAAATCAATAGTCACCAAAGAAGAAAATATCTCTCTTATTGCTAAAGAGACAATACAAAAATACAGCCAACAATATAGATATCTTCATATTGGATTAGTATAAGCCGCCATTAAACCTCTCACTAGAACCGGTTTAAACACTTCTTGTTTGTCTTATGTCAAAGACCAAAGCCATGTGAAATTCAAAGACTCACTCATAGGTCTCATCGAAGCTAGTCTTCACAATGGCCCTGTCTTTTTCAATTGCTTTCCCACTTTCTCAATAAGCCTCTCTGATCCAGGTTATTACACCCCGACCCGAACTAATCATAATTAAGGCTAATTAATTGAGATCAATGCTAATTAAGCATGGATAATTGGATTAATCAAGGTTAATGATCAAAGAGAGACAAACTAGTCTCAAATGAAGCATTAAACATAATGAAGTGAAATTGAATTGATTAAGATGAGTTAGACTCAAACAAGGTAGGTTAAGGACTTTTTCGTAAATACGAATTTTCACGTATTTTGTCAAATACGGAAATTCTTAGTACCAATGTGTATGTATCTCGAAGAGTTCATTAACTTTCATAATAAACACGATTCCATTTGACCTCAAATGGACCAAGTGAGGAGTCATTTGACTCTAAATGTAAATAAGCCAAATGAGAGGGGGATTAAGTGTTAAGAGGTCTTATATTAGAATGAAATGACTGAAATGGGTTCATTCTTCATTCCATCTTAAGAAAAACCCTAGGCTCTCCATCTTTCTCTCTTCCCCTTCCATTTCCTTCATTGAGAGTGAGGTTGTGAGTGATTGAAGTGGGTCTTGGGAGAGTTCCTCTTCAACTTCATCTTCTTCCCCAAGACAATCCTCCAATATTGAAGTGTGAAGCTTGAGAGAGATTGCAAGAACCCATTTTTCCTTTGAGCTACAAGTAAGTAATGGATCTCCCTTGTGATTTCCAAGTTCTATTGAGTGCTTTGTAGTGATTTTTAGCACAAATGACTCATGGGAGCTCATTTGGATGGTTTTATGGAATAGGGTTTGAAAAGGGATTATTTGTGTCCAAGCCAACTAAGGCAAAGAGGGCTTTGAGTTCATAGCTTCAAAAGAGGCAAGTATAAACCTTGCTTGTAATTAGTGTTAACCATTGTAGAAATGTATGGTATTTCCATGGATTTTATGAAGTTTTCTTGAGTTTTGGGTTTATTATGCATGCTTAATGAAGTGATTAAGGAATGATTAGAAGTGTGATTATGAATGAATGTGAATGGATGTTATATGAGGGGGAACAGGAGGTTCCAATGGTTTTATGCAGGTTATGGAAGTGTAATGGTGATAGAGTAGAAGAAGAGAGAGTGTATCAGAATTTCGGAGTGAAATTCTGAGGGGTTCGCTCGAGCGAACAGTAGGTCCGCTCGAGCGAACGAGGTTCTGTTTGGACGAAATGAAGTTCTGAAGAGTTCGCTCGAGCGAACATTTAGTGCGCTCGAGCAAACATAGTTCTGTGTGAGTCCGCTCGAGCGAACAGTGGGTCCGCTCGAGCGAACAATGGATTTTGAGTTTTGGATTTTTACGAGGATTTAGAGTACGACTTATAAGCATAAACGCTTCCCCGATTAGTTTTTAATACTAATCATGGGTTAAACTGAATTAGTGAGAATTAATGGTGTTTTAATAAGGTTTCTTGAGCGAATTGATTATGGCCTAAGCTCCATGGGTGATAATTATGGGGACTAGAAATGCACATATTAAATGTATAAATGTGATGTCCATCAAGAATAACACGTGCATTTGGAAACTAATGGTTACACCCGAATGGTTGTTTAGGATTGAGATAGGATTGAAATAGGATTGAGTAAAACCATGCGTGGTTAATAATACTCTCATTGTGTCATTGTGATTCAATCTAATGAGATTGATATTATTGTCATTCCTTTCTTTTGTCATGAAAGGAATCATCGAATTGAATTGGATCGATAAACGGATTTCTTACTGAATGTTATTGATCATTGAGTCTGGCACTACCTAGCTATTGTATTAGAACTCTAAGTGAGTTCAATGAATAATGAATGACTAATCCTGCTGCAGTAGATAGATATTGGGGTGTTCCGGAGCTCCGTGGTGATGCTAGTTGTCCCTGGCCCGGACACTAGTAAGTCCCACAAATTCCGATCGTATCTTCGGATATTGATTGATGCCTTCCATTGGAAGATGAATCTTCCCTTTGAGGGAAGATGATAAATAAATAATCCTTCCTTTGAGGGAAGATGGAAATGAATGGAAATACAATGCAATGAGTGCTATGGTAGTTACCAATTCGTACATGTATATTGACTAACATTGTGTCTCTTATTGTTATTGTAGAATTGTCTAGATTTCTCTAGCATTGAAACTGTTATTAATGCAATATGAATGTGTTAATATACTATTGCAAGAATTGTTTATACATTGTTGAACCGTCGTGTTCATTAGTGTTATTGATGACATTACAAGCCCGGTTGCCCCTGCCGGTGTTGCAGCGCCCCTGACACCAGCAGAGGAGACCGCTATGGTTCCTCCAGGAGGATTGATAGAGTGGAACCGGCGGGATACAATCTGATTGGGTATCCGAATGCGAATTGGGAACATTTTGAGAATATGTTTATAAATTCATTTTGGGGAAAAGTAATTAACTTGATATCTGCATAATGTTTTTGGAATGCAGCGTTGATCGATGTATATTGGGAATTATACATATATAAGAACTGTATTTTGTATACATGTAAATTGTAAATCGATATTGTCAAATATAATTGTTTCCGTAAAAGTTTTGTATTTGGTAGGTACTTGAAATTGATATCCCTTGTGGATCTCGTTTTAACTTCGGTTAATTTGGGGTTTACGGGAGTAAGTATGGGGATCACGGCTTGGGTTTGCCGGATCTCGGGTCCGGGTCGTGACACAGGTGCTCATCAAGCATGCATACTTGGTATTCATCCCAAAGGTTTCGACATGAAACCACAATCCGAAAATATAGCCATAATCTATAGAATATATTTTAAAGCAATAAACTCAATCATGCCTGATATAGCCTACACTAATCAATTGAAAGGAATAACAACCTTATTCCTTACCGATTTCAAAAATAAAGTCACTATACCAAAAATGATTACTTGGGAACAAGTTAATCTTTCTGGAGAATGGGATCTTCAAGATGCCCAACCATCCATACCTCTAATAAATGATGACCTAAAAACTATTACTGAATACCCCAATGGTAGAGTTGCTATCCAACTCAATAATAATAATTCAACAATTACTAGACCAGTAACTAGGTATTCTACCTCATCAATTCCATCTTAAATAAATCCAACAGAAGTTGAACAACATAGACCATCTTCTGTGTCTCAATACGACTCTGTTTACTCTACGCTACCAGACGTCATGATACCTCCTCCTCCATCTAATATTTGTTATCCTCAAACATGAACTCATAATATACTGCAAGTTATTCTAATGAAAATTATGACCCTACTGAATCATACAGCCCAACTGCCTCTGATTTCAGTCGTCATATAGGAATGATCTTTGCATCCAACCCCATATCTGACAACCAGAAAAATAGTCGAGAAATACCTTTTCAAATTGATAACCAATTCTTAATTAATGATATGAAAAACCATCCCCTTTGCTTTTCCTTCTTTCGATCATATGAAACTCGTTAAAACAAGCTCAATTAAAAATCCAATGGTTTGATCATATGAAACTCGTTAAAACAAATATCCCTTTCTTTGACTAGTTTCATTCTAATATCCCCCTTCAACTCACTTATCCTCCAAATAATTTTACAAAGTTACATCAAGATATCATAATACTCCAGCGTAAATCTGGTATCTATCAACAATCTGATAACTCTCCCTATATTATACAACCCAAACAATAATCAACAATAAAAAATAAACCCGTCCAAGACTTTGTCATAATAAATCCCTTGCCACCACAACAACTAGCCCATCAAACAATGACCACTACTTCTTCTAGAGTCAATCCTGCTACACCCAATTCTCAATTAAATATGCTTCTTGAAGCAAATTCAGATACCGTTCTTCCAACCAAGAACGAACCAATTACAATTAGCATTCTCCAAAAAGAAATAACTGATTCCAAAAATGAAATTAAAGAATTACAAAAACAGTTAACCCAATCTACAGAATCACCCCCAGATAATGAAATCAACTCTATAACTACATATGCTTTCCAAAAATGGTATACTTCTATCACCCTCAAAACAGAAAACCTGATACGACCCACAAATGCTCTAATTGATTCTGGTGCTGATATCAATTGTATCAGAGAATGCCTAATCCCTACAAAACTCTGCCTTCATACTGAAGCCTCCATAACCATAGCTAATGGCACTACTTGTACTATTAAGTACAAACTGCCACAAGCACATGTATGTAAAAATCATAAATGCATTCCAACCTCTTTTGTCGTTGTTAAAAATCTCCAACATGACATAATACTAGGAACCCCATTCATATTACAATTCAACCTTTTAAGGTTACATCCATCGGTCTAGAAGCAAAGATAGACCATGAATTCACCCCCAGATAATGAAATCAACTCTATAACTACATATGCTTTTCAAAAATGGTATACTTCTATCACCCTCAAAACAGATAACCTGATACGACCCACAAATGCTCTAATTGATTCTGGTGCTGATATCAATTATATCAGAGAATGCCTAATCCCTACAAAACTCTGCCTTCATATTGAAGCCTCAATAACCATAGCTAATGGCACTACTTGTACTATTAAGTACAAACTGCCACAAGCACATGTATGTAAAAATCATAAATGCATTCCAACCTCTTTTGTCGTTGTTAAAAATCTCCAACATGACATAATACTAGGAACCCCATTCATATTACAATTCAGCCTTTTAAGGTTACATCCATCGGTCTAGAAGCAAAGATAGACCATGAATTCATTCTTTTTAATTTTATTAGACCTCCTCAAATAGGAAAAGTTTCTACCATCACAAATTTAAAATCTTACCAAATAGCTCACATAAATAGCCTAAAAATTGACATCAGACTACTCAGTCTCCAAGAAACACTCAATAAACCTTATTTCCAAACCCAATTGTTGCACTTCTAAATGAAACTCTTCAACACTTGTTTGCTGAAATACCTTCTGCATTTTGGTATAGAAAGTCTCATCAAGTTTCTCTCCCATACGATAAAAATTATAATGAAAAATTTATCCCGACAAAAGCTAGACCAGCTCAAATGAATCCTCGCCTCCTTGATCTCTGTGATGAGGAAATCAAAGATTTACTCTCTAAAAATCTTATTCGTAAATCTCAATATCCTTGAGTTGTGCCACCTTCTATGTAGAAAAAGCAGCAGAACTCGAACGAGGTTCTCCAAGACTTGTCATCAATTATAAGCCCCTAAATGAAGTACTTCAATCTATAAGATACCCCATTCCTAATAAACAAGATTTAATTAATCATTTATGTACTGCCAATATTTTCTCTAAATTTGATCTAAATCTGGATTCTGGTAAATTCAACTTCGTGAAGAAGATTGTTATAAAACCGTATTTACAGTTCCGTTTGGACACTTTGAATGGAATGTCATGCCATTCGGCTTGAAAAATGCTCCTTCTGAGTTCCAACTAATCATGGATGAAATATTCCACCCATATAAAGACTTTTCCATTGTCTATATCGATGATATTCTAATTTTCTCTAAAAACATCGAGCAACATTAGAAACATCTTTCTATCTTCTACAATACAATAAAATATAATGGTCTTGTCCTTTCACAAAGAAAAATAATTTTATTTCAAACCTCTATTTGCTTTATCGGATATAAAATTGAAAATCAAGCCATTACTCCAATTAACATCGTTATTCAATTCGCTGATAAATTTCCTGATGAAATCAAAGATACTACTCAACTTCAACGATTCTTAGGTTGCTTAAATTATGTCTCTAATTTATTTCAAAATCTAGCAACTGAAAGAACCCTCCTTCAAAAAAGACTTTCTAAAGAGAATAAAGAAGAATGGACTGAAGCACATACTTTGGCCGTTCGAAGATTAAAAGAAAAGGTCAGAATTCTTCCTTGCTTAAATATAGCAAATCCTAATCTTTTTAAAATTATTCAAACTGATGCTTCTGAAAAAGGATATGGTGGTATCTTTCTTCAACAAAACGGTAATAAAGAACAAATTATTCAATTTACATTTGGTTCATGGAATCCAACTCAACAAAATTATTCTACAATTAAAAAAGAAATTCTTGCTATAGTTTCTTCCATCCTCAAATTTCAAAGTGATATTTTAAATAAACCATTTCTCTTGCGAATTGATTGTAAACCAGCAAAAGAAGTTTTAGAAAAAGATGTTAAAAATCTTCCATCAAAACATATTTTTGCTCGATGGCAAGCTTTACTTTCAATATTCGATTTCAAAATTGAATTTATAAAAGGAACTTCCAATTCTCTACCTGACTTCCTCTCTCGCGAATTTCTACAGGGTCGAGAGAAATTCCAGTCCAACAATGTCCAAAAGATCAAAAAATAAAACCAAACAATCTGATACACAAAGTGAATTCTCTAATCAATTCTCCCCTCTCCTTCACTCCACGACCAAAAAGAATCCTTCCTAATCCCAATACATTCTCAATGTAGAAAGCCAAATCACACTTTTAGATAATATCCTTGCAAAACTTCTGATCAAATACCTTCCAAAATATTTCTTCCCAATATGCACTTTTCACCCAAATTATCCTCCCTCACAGTTAAATTCTATGAAGCCATTCTAGAACAATCCAACAGCGCACTAGTTACCCGTACAAAAAAAGATGTCGAAATTGCCTTCTCAAAACTCAAAATTCTCCATATCCTCTCTCCGCAGGAATGGCAGAACAATTGGTCCACAACCAGAATGGTGCAAAGCCCTAACCAGAAACAATGGCCCTACAATTACTGGGATTACATGAATGCTTGAGAATTTGTTTTGCTCCGCCAAAACTCTAAGCAGTCTCACTCTTGGTTCATCAGCTTCCAAAAGACCCAGAACATTCAAGTCCCAGAATGGTTCTAGATAAATTGGTGGTCACTCTTTGGTCCACCTCCATCCATCCTCCCAGATTCTCTATCTAGCCATTTTCAAAATTTCACCTCAAATAAAGCCTCCTTCAGATCAAGTGAACCTTCATACTTCTTTTTAGCCTATTCCCCCACTCACGGTATCCCCTGGATCCTCAAATGAGATTATTCTAAAACTACAAATCCCTTGTTTTTATTTCGAAGAACCTTTGTAAAATGTTGGGACAAATTCTACGTTTTACCAATTCTCCAAAAACAGACTTCCCCTTCTTCTTCCAATGTCCAACATTTTCCTCCACTGCCAAAAAATGACCCATGTAAATCTTTCAAAGTAGCAGTCACTGAAGTCATTAAAACTCTTGCAGCGAGCCCCTTCAAGACTACCCCAATAGCAAAACCTGCCCCTTTGGCAGCAACCCCCAATACAAACAATCATTTCATGGACTCTCAAGAATATTTAATTAGTCAGATTCATGCTCTCCACAAAGAAATAGAATCTCTCAAAAAGAAGCCTCTCGCCTCACATCATGAAGCAGTTCCATCAGCAGCATCTTCCGTCAATGAAGACTCTGATGCTACTCAATCTCCTGGCGAAGACGGATTCCAGACATACTACGCCATTCCAATACAGCTCCTCTGTAATATCACCATTAAGCTCATCCGACAGTCTGCCACTATCAGCCCTCTCCATCACGATGCCTCCGCAAGAGCCCCTCTCAACGTAGCATGCCTCCGCAAAAGCCTCCGATATAGTCAACAATATCAAGCCCGAAAAATACCTTTAAAAAAATGTCACTTTTAGAAATTCAATATTTGCAACTATTTGCCACTATGCAACCACTGTTTGACACTATGCAGCCACTATTCACGATTGAAAATAAATTCGACAATTGCAGACTATGCAATAATAAAATATTCTTAGTCATTATTCAAATAGTACTCTGTCACTATTCAAATAATACCAAATAGTGCCAAGTCACTAACAGTGCATCGAATCAAGCCTGAAGATATGTTTTTCGGATTTCAAATGCTTTCGCATCCGGAGTAATCATGAAGCCGCTTCAATAATTCAGATACAACCTCCCAAGCAGCCTCAATAATTTACAGACTTTAAGCGTCTTTAAGTCCGCAATAGTCTTGTAAATTTGTCTATAAAAGGGACTGTCAGCCCTCTTGTCTCGGCAGAAGCAATTAAGTAGTTTCCAAGTTCTCTCAGTCTTAGCCTTGTTTCTTTTTGTAAGTTTTGAGTGGCGATTCCAATTTCTCTTAGTCTTAGCCTTTTTTCTTTTTATAAGTTTTGAGTAGCAATCCCTGTAGTAATCTGGTATCAGAGCCAAGTGCTCAATCCTTACTAGCCCTAGAGCCTACTCCCTGTGTAAGCTTTGTTTTGTTACTCTTCTGTATTGTAAACAGTCCCGTTTATCTGTTCAGTTTTTAATATATATATATATGTTTATATTTTGTAAAACTCATGCATCATCTGTTATGTTGCTCGTCTGCTTTCTAAGTATTTAATTTCTTAGTACCGCTTTAAATAGTAGTTGTGCATTAAGAAAGAAGAAGCTAGGTTCGAGGCCGCTTGTCGCGCCGAGGTTGATTGTCCGTGAGCCAGTAAGCGTTAGGACGTATTCCCTCATTTGGGGTTGACAGGCCACTACTAACTTCCAACTTGATATTTTAACTATTATTTAAATATGTCTAAGCTATTTAAATCTTTGAAAAAAGATTTTTTGTCAAATTCTTCTTCTTCTTCTAACTCTTCTTCATCATCATCCCCTGCATCTAGTATTAGTTTAAATATTAGTAAAATGTCAATTAAATTTTTTGAAGAGATTACCTACGGGAATCTCGAACGATCAATCAATAATTGGACTATTCCCATAGTCCCAATAAAAGAAATTTATAATCAAGGTTCATTCAAATTGAACACTGACTATATAATCAAAATTGTCGAAGAGACAAAATCAATAGTCACCAAAGAAGAAAATATCTCTCTTATTGCTAAAGAGATAATACAAAAATACAGCCAACAATACAGATATCTTCATATTGGACTAGTACAAGTTGCCATTAAACCTCTCACTAGAACCGGTTTAAACTCTTTTTGTCTGTCTTATGTCAGAGACCAAAGACATGTGAAATTCAAAGACGCACTCATAGGTCTCGCTGAAGCTAGTCTTCACAATGGCCCTGTCTTTTTCAATTGCTTTCCCAATTTCTCAATAAGCCTCTCTGATCCAGGTGCTCATCAAGCATGCATACTTGGTATTCATACCAAAGGTTTCGGCATGAAACCACAATCCAAAAATATAGCCATAATCTATAGAATATATTTTAAAGCAATGAACTCAATCATGCCTAATATAGCCTACACTAATCAATTGAAAGGAATAACAACCTTATTCCTTACCGATTTCAAAAATAAAGTCACTATACCAAAAATGATTACTTGGGAACAAGTTAATCTTTCTGGAGAATGGGATCTTCAAGATGCCCAACCATCCATACCTCTAATAAATGATGACCTATAAACTATTACTGAATACGCCAATGGTAGAGTTGCTATCTGACTCAATAATAATAATTCAACAATTACTAGACCAGTAACTAGGCATTCCACCTTATCGATTCCATCTCAAATAAATCCAACAGAAGTTGAACAACATAGATCATCTTTTGTGTCTCAATACGACTCTGTTTGGTCTACGCTACCAAATGTCATGATACCTCCTCTTCCATCTAATATTTGTTATCCTCAAATAGCAACTCATAATACTGCAACTTATCCTAATGAAAATTATGAACCTAGTGAATCATATAGCCCAACTGCCTCTAATTTCAGTCGTCATATGGGAATGATCTCTGCATCCAAACCCATATCTGACGACCAGAAAAATAGTCGAGAAATACCTTTTCAAATTGATAACCAATTTTTAATTAATAATATGAAAAACCATCCCTTTCGCTTTTCCTTCTTTCGTAATTTTAACAAAGAAGAACAAGCTCCATTAAAAATCCAATGGTTTGATCACATGAAACTCGTTAAACAAAATATCCCTTTACTAGTTTCATTACAACATACTTCAAGAACAAAATACATCTACTAATATTATGATGTTACATCAACAATTAAACAAGAAAAAGTGGAAAACAACTTTTGGCGAAGAAATTACGCAATCTTTACCCCCTTTCCGCGCAATAAAAATTAAAGAAACAATAGCAACCGCTCTTAAAATAGTCTCTCTTTTCAAAGAAGAAAAGCCCGCTACCTCAAAAGATATTTCTCACATCATTGAACAAAACAATTATACTAATACCATTTTGCATTCTATGGGAAAACACTGGACATCCACTCCCTAACCTATTTTTCATACAAATTCTCTAGCTACTCCATCTTCAAAACAATTCTTTCTCCAAGCACAAACAATTCAAATAAATCTTCCCCAAATACAAAAACTCTCCTCTTCAATGTCAATAGAGTTCTTAACAGAACTTTTAAATACCATAAAATTATCAAATGAAAGCGACCCAAAAGGCAAAAAACCAAACCTATCAATGATAATAGAAAATAATCATCCTCCAGCAGACTCATACTACTCTGCTAATGATGAAGCAGATGTAAACCCAATCCCTCAACTTAACCGATCAATTTTTCGACGAACTTCTATGAAAAAATACTATCATCGCCCCTCTCTAGTAGATCTTTAATTTGAAGAAATCTTTGAGATGCCCAAAATCCATTTTGAAGGAAATGTCCTCTGTGAATGGAACATTGACGGACTTTCCGAATACCAAATACTCAATGTCATGCAACACATGATTGTCGATTACTACAGGGATCACTACTCAAAACTTACAAAAAGAAAAAAGGCTAAGACTGAGAGAACTAGGAAACTCTTAGTCTTGCACTAAAACTACTTAATTGCTTCTACCTAGACAAGAGGGCTAGCAGTCCCTTTTATAGACAAATTTACAAGACTATTATGGACTTGAAGACGTTTGAAGTCCGTAAATTATTGAGGGTGCTTGGGAGGCTGTATCTGAATTATTGAAGCAGCTTCATGATGACTCTGGATGCGAAAGCATTTGAAATTCGGAATACATATCTTCAGGCTTGATTCAATGTATTGTTAGTGACTTGGCACTATTTTGTACTATTTGAATAGTGATAGAGTACTATTTGAATAGTGACCAAGAATATTTTATTATTGCATAGTCTGCAATTGTCGAATTCATTTTCAATAGTGAATAGTGGCTGCATAGTATCAAATAGTGGTTGCATAGTGTCAAATTGTTGCAAATATTGAATTTCTGAAAGTGACATTTCCTGAAAGGTCGCTTTCGGGCTTGATATTGTTGACTATATTGGAGGCTTTTGCGAAGGCATGCTACGTTGAGAGTGGCTCTTGCAGAGGCATGCGTGATGGAGAGAGCTGACAGTGGCAGAGTTGATTGTGGCAGACTATCGGATGAGCTTTATCTTGAGTTTTTTTTACCAAATTGAGGCTTTTGCGTAAGCGGGCTTTTATGAAGGCTGTGGCAAACAGTTGGAAGAGCTTGATGGAGGCAGATAGATTTTAATCTGAACTCCAGAAGTCTGACCAGTGATCTTCAAATTGAAAAGTATTGATTAATTGAGCCCGAGTCTCAGTAGTGACGTCAAGAGTCATGAACATGAGTTTTTCTAGTATTTCTTCAAGAATAGCGTGTCCAGATCGGACGGGATCATAAAATACATGTGTCTGGTCAGTGAGGTCGTCGTCGATACAAATAATTCTTCGACCATCACTCCAAATTCCTTTATATGTGCTGGTAAATTCAAGGTAACGTTTGAGGGTAATGAAACGCTGAATTTGATCTGGTTGAGCATTGTATGATTGAAGACGTTTGATGCTGTAATTGAGTGTGGCAGTGTCGGAAGTTTCGAATCATTCGGCTGGATGGTCATAAGTGTCATAGTCAGGAGGAGTGGCACTGAGCTTCCTGCAGAATAGATCGCCATCTTCGATATTGGTGAGGGTCCACAATTGATATGGTTGAAAAAAGCGAGTTTCTTCTCGATCTCCGAGGGAGGAGGAGATTGTGACTAGAAGACACTGCTTGGTGATGCTGAGGCAGCTGAGAGTATATTTAACAATGGCTAGTAGTTGGCAGAGCATTGTAGAATCATCTCTATCAAGAATAAATCGTTGAACCAGTCCTTGTTCAATATAAGAGATATTGAATTCTTGTATTGGGAGAAACATTTTTGGAAATCAGTGGTCCAGCTGAGATATTGTACTTCGGACATAAAGCTTTCTTTGAGCTGGCAAGAAAGAGTTTGAGCTCTAATTTGCACAGATAAATCATCTAGAAGGAGGTCATCAACCTTTTCCAGGAGTTGTTATCTGAATTGTTTTTCAGATTTGTGATTAGATGACGATGCGCAGTGCTGTTCAAGCAAATGTATTTTTTATTCTAATGATTTGAGATGTATAGCTAAATTAGAAATATTTTTCTGCATATGGGAAGTTCTTTCGCCAGAGAGATGGGTGCTCCATATTCTGTCAAGAAGAGCTTAAGACTCGACAGAAGGGAGTGGATTGGAAGAAGGATATGAGATATGTAGTGGAAACAGCTCTTGAATGGTAGAAGGTTGATTAGATATGATCGGCAGCTTTCCTTTGTCAGAAGACATTAATTGCTGACATGTTACATAGTATATATTGCTTGAATATTTGAGAAAATATGAATTTATGAAATTATGCATCAAATTGAAAAATGACCTTTTTATCTTTTATAGTTGTATGTAGACCAGTTATGGTGACTAAAAAGGGCTGAATTTGTGTTATAAAAGGTGTTCCAAGAACTAAATTATGTTGTAGGTTTGAGACAACAACAAAATTAGTGGGAATGCCGATATTATCTTTTAAAATGATGGCTTTAGTCAATTTATATTAGATAAGGCAAGTATTTACATTAGTTGGAAGGTTCATGTTCTAAGAGACATATGGGGAAGAGACCTTCTTTTATACAATTCATATCAGCTCCTGAATCAATCAGAGCAGTAAATTTATAAGAAAATTCATGAATTTGTAAAGTGATTGTGGTATACCATTTTTGAAAATGATGTTTTTGGATGGAGCCACAAAAACTTTCAATAGTGGTAGTAGTTGAATCTTGGAATGAATTTTCTAAGTTATTAACTTTGATTTGTAATTTATGAACCAAATGTTTTAAGGATGAGACCTCTTCTTTTAGAGAAGTTATATCGTTAGAGAAGTATTCTGCTGGATGGGAAAGATTAGAAGAGGCTTGATGTTGCAGTCTATCATAGACTTGCTGCATGGTAAAGACAGGGATAGTATAAGGAATCTATTTGACTTGTTTACTTTTGATGTTTTGGGATATTAATTTATTAAAAAATTCATTTTTTGTAAGGGGATCAAGAATATTTTGATTCATTTTGAGAATCAATTGTTCATTTGCAGAAAGCATATTTATTGATGATGTAGAAGAAGAAGATTCATATTCAGAAAATGATTCTTGATAAAAATGGCAAATATGTTATTGGTCAGAATTGTCACTTGTTTTATTGGAGTTAGATTTATTTTTGATATTATTAATTTTCTTTTTTGTATTCCCGGCAAAGCATTTATTTGCAAAATGACTAGGTTTGTTGCATTTGTAGCCGCGTTGATTTGAATCATAAGTTTTGGGGGTCGGATCATGAATTTTGGATTGTTGATTTTTAGATCTATGGTTTTGGAAATTACGAGGTTTTCTTCGGGTAGGAAAAAAAGTATTGTTAGAATCGTTTTTGGCTCGAGAAAAGGTTTTTCTTCGAGAAGGACTTATAATTGGGTCATAACCAAATTGATAGCAAAAATCACCTAATTCTTTTTGGTTATTAGACCTTTCTCTTTTCATTTGGGATTTAAGTTTGAGGTCGGTACAAATACTGAGACCAACTTTATTAATAGGTTGGATTAATACACCGTAAGCATAACGGTGGTAATTAAGGTTTCCACCGCCTTTGTCACGTAAGCAATTGCGAACTTTTTCGGCGAATAATGTTGGGAGGCCAGAAATGAAATTTTCTTTCCAAAAAGAACTTTCGCAGTTGTCAATGCGAAATAGTTTAGAAAGATAAATATCTTTATACCATTGAAAGTCTGTTAAAGTGTGGCATTCAAGATTGATTAATTGTTCTTTGTTTTTCTCAGAAATATCGTCAAGTTTTTCGAGGAAATGATGGATGATGTTAGTTATTAGAGAAAGGACTTGTTCTCCTTGTGTTTCTCCTTTAGAAATAAGAATCGATTGCCCATGTTCATCGCGTTGAATGGCTTGTTTGATTTCTTCGCGCTGAATTTCGGTTAAATAATTGTTCCACCATCCATGAAGTTGTCGGTATAACCAGAGGTGATGGCTAGAACAGTATTTATAAAGAGAGATAGAAATAATTTAACGGTGGGTGTGGCATGAGGTGGGGCTCTCGGGCGCTATTTGCATCTGCTTTATTTTTTTCCTTTTGAAGGGGGGGGGGGGGGGAACGCTATGCTGGCAGATTCGTACTGAATATTTGCATCCTCTTTGTGTGTGTGTGCTTGGGGGGGGGGGGGGGGGGGTGTTTGGTGTTGTTTCACATTTTAGACCCAAGATTCCCAGATTCATGTCTAGGCTAACAGTTACGACTAACATTTCAGACCCGAGCTTCCCAATGAAGACTCACATTTCTATCAATTATAAGACCATACCTCTTGGGCACTATTTGTATCAGCTTTTTTTTTTTTTTTTTGGTGGGGGGTGGGGGCGGGTTGTTTTACATTTCAGGCCCAACACTCCCACTAAAGATTCACGTCTAGGCTAATAGTTACGACCCACATTTCAGACCCAAGCTTCCCAATGAAGACTCACTTTAGGCTATCAATTACAGGGCCATATTTCGCGGGCACCGAATGCCTTACCATGTTTGAAGATTCATGTCTTTTTTCTACTAAATGCCCTGTGATTTACTAATTGGATGCTAAGGCTGCATCTTGATATGGTGTTAATCACGTTTTCATTATGGTGCTAAATTGGATGGTAGGAATATATTATTGGAGGTTCTTGACTAGTCGGGATCATCTCTTTGTAGAACCCACCATGGAGTCTCAATAATGAGTTACACCACTTGTAATAGGTGCGAGAGAGGATTTGGACTATACCTTTTCCCTTTAATAGGTTGGGGAAAGGTAGAAACCTGCAACCTTGGATGGAAGTGGAACCTTGGATGGAAGTGGAACAACCGAAATTATAACGCGTACTGGTAGATCATAGTTTTAATAGGAAAAGAAAACTAATAATATTTTCACTATTTATGTGATTTATTAAATGGATTTCGAGAAAAATAACTATTTCTTTAAAGAAAATCATTAAGTTCTGAGAGTGAACAATAAATTTCTCTGTTGGATAATAAAAAAAAAAAAAAAAAAAAAAAGAACTTAAAGACTAACAGTAAAACAGTGGAGTAAACAAAACAATGGGGCCCACAAAACCGGCAAGTGGAGATCTATTAGGGAGTCTGGGTCTCCTAAAAGGATGTAGCGTATGCTTGGAAACTCTTGTACAGGGCTTATATATAGATAAGCTAAATCGTTCAAAATAAATCACATCAGATCGTATCTAAAACATATCTTTAAATTTTACTTTAAAATAGGCCTCATTGCACGATTGAAGATAAGATTGAAAATGCGATACGACCTTGACATGGCATCACTGCCGACGTGGCTTAATCATTTTCTATCAGTTATCTTTTGAACGTTGGAACCCACTCCTCCATAGAGAAATAATAAAAACAGCCATGTATACATGAATGAGCGCAATCAATTACGCGGCGACCAAAAAAGTATAGAAATCTCCTTTCTTGGCCTTATCATATTCAACACAAACTCCTTTTCGGCAAAGCAAAAAAAATCTCAGCAGATTTCTTTGCTGTACTATCACTGTTCCAACGTTTTGCATGTGGGCGTTTCTCCGGTGTGCGTCTCCCACCATCCAACACTTTGCACCGCAAAGTTCGAGCTGCACGATCTCCAAAAGAATTCCACTTCATATATTAAAAAAACAAAAAATCTCATCAACTCACTTAATCGATTTGCTCAATGTACTAAATAAATAAAAAGTCTATAGAGTCTGGGATCTTTGTCCCGAACTCAGACATGTCCCGAGCTCTGTAGTATGGCTCCAAAACAAAACCCATCTGCACAATCTCCCAAAAGAATCCATCAACTTCATAAATATCCATACATTCCATCTTCGCAAACCCTTCACCACAATGGCCAAAACAAACTTGTTTTGATAAATCATCTCCTCAATCTCAAAAACATTCCACCTTCACAAACCCATTACAAAACAGAGCCTATCATTCGATGTAAAAGCTTAGATTAATGATTTCTACGATCGAGATTCCGATTAATAATGCGATTTGCCCGTCATCTCCTTTTAAAAATAAAACTTGATAGTACATGTTAATAAAGGGACATATAAGATTTTCTTTGTTAAAAAAAAAAAATGTGTGTCCCTGTCTCTTTTCAATAGTGAAAGGAATCAAATGCTTTTTCCATTGACTTGTTGGGACGTGATTGCAGTGATGACAGTAAAAAAAGCTATCTGTCCCGAAATCGGGAGAGATAGCATCTCTCGATGACAGTATAAGCAGCAGAATGGATGACAGGGCCCTGTAAGACAGAAATCACATGTTGCTTTGCACAAAAAATCTATAGAACCCGAGACAGATGATGGGCACTTACATGTCTTTCCGTTCTAGTATGGATATGATGGGCACTTGCAATAATAACGGGCACGTGGGAGACAGATGCATAAATAAATAACGAGCGAGTGATCACGTGCCTTTTTTCGTCCTCCCCGTTATCTTGCTCCTTATCCTGCTCCTTTTTAGGAATTTTTTCCCATTTCCCAAGCATTATTATCACGTGCCTGCACTGCAACCGGCGTAGTGGCAGTCACATGAAGATAGCAGCTTTCTCTCAGCTCTTATCCAGTCGGAGTGGAAAAGACGTTTATCTCTGTTTTGGCAGACTTTAAGATGATGTCCCCATGCGACGGAGACTAGTAATTACATCTTTCCAAAAGTTCTCCAGGGTTGTTTTGGCTTTTAGATAGGATCATATTTGTTGAAAACACATGAATGAAGTTGGCTAATGACACCCTGTAGATTAAATAAAAGCCAAGTATGTTTGTTGGTAAGGTGGAGTATAATTAAATAAAATTGAGTTTCAAATTAAAAAAAAAGAAGAAGTGATGGGCTTGGTTATAAAAGCATCTTTTTTGTCATTTGATGGCATTTGCAGGTGGTTTGAATATATATGAATCAAGTATTTGAGTTTTTGATATTATTCTTTGGTTTCAATACTGATTAACTCTAGCAAAGAAACCTACCAAAGGGACTCCCCATAGTCAGAAGTATCAAAGGAACAACCATAGGATGGGCACTTCAGGTGTTGCCCAAATGAATTAGTTGGTATTAGAAACACATTGACCATCACATATATATGTAAGATCTTCTTATATGACAAAATCTGTTAAGATTTAATATATGAAACAAAATATTTGTGGGTTTTAATATGTCAAAAAAATTGCAAATTAAAATTTTAGGACCAAAGAACGTTGCAGAAAATAGAAAGCGATCGATTTGACATCATGATCTATACCGTGCAAGAATTGCACCAGCGCAAGAGTGAAAATCATTATATAAAGACTTTTTTTGTATATACCCCCTAGGGTCTATAGAATTTGTAAATAGGCTCATGTGGTTTCAGTATTTGCATATATCCCTCTACCATTTCATTTTAATACCTTTCATATCCCCAAAATCACTAGTCATACTGAGAACAGGCAACCACTAAAAGATTTGTGCTGATTTTTATTAAATTGACAATTTTGCCCTTAAAATTCATTAAACAAAGATAAGTATGTCATTATTTATAAAAACACCATTATTTTATCCCACGTCCAAATTGTCTCTCTCAAATTCTCCCATGCACTTTAGCCTAATCATGTATTTGAAGATCTAATCAATATAATAGGGAGTTGTGCATGGATTGAGTCAATTAAAACTAATTACAAGAATAAGTGTTCTTGTCATTGTGATCGATCTAGATCTAAAGAAATGGGCCGCCCTATGTTGATAAAAATGAATTTATGTAGCGTTAGTCTCTCCTACGAAATGTACTATAGTAATTAGAAATGGTAATGTGTCAGCTTTAAATGGGGCCCTGCCCTACCCTGCCCCACTCCTATTAGGGGCAAGTTTGATATTGATTTTCTTGGAATAGGTTGGGTTAGGGTTTTATTGATGTAACCCGCCCTGCCTCTTATATATAATATATATTTATTATTAAAAGTATAAATAAAATTCATATGGTACAAGTGGTGTTCAGGCTTTAACTTAAACTCTATTTGAAAATAAGATGGTGTGTTTGACTTCTGCCACACTATTCTCCATGCATTAATATATTTAAAGAATTTTTGGCTTGAAATTTGACCTAACTCTTGCCCAAACGGGGCGGGTTTGGTATTACATGCCACTGACCCGTCATGAGGCGGGTTGTATATGGATGAAACAAACTTGAGACCCACTCTGTTGTCATCCCTAATAGTAATTGTTAATGTTACAAGCTTTAAAGAAAAATAAATCCAAACTTTTGAACTTATTCATATATGGATAAATAGATGGGCAAAAGTGTCGTACTAATTTTGGGACATGGAAGGTATTAAAATGAATAGGGGGGGGGGGGGGGGGGGGGGGCGGCTGTGTTATATACAAATATTGAAACCACATGGACTTATTTACAGATCCAACAAACCTTAGGGGGGTATATCCGAAAACCTCTTATATAAAAGTGAACCCATTTTCACTCCTTTTATGCATCTAAGGAGTAAGTACAATAAACATGTACATGCATAAATGCTATATATATAAATGGGTGCAAATAAACAACCCTGGAGAAATCTCATTACATGACTCGTAATTTCCAAACAAATATTTCAAATAGCAAATGATCATATTATTGTAGGTAAAGAGATTGTTCACATGATGTCTTAACACTAATGTAAAGGAAAAATATGTGCTCTGAGATTGGATATTAGAAAGCCATATCTTATGACATAATTAGGGTTGCAAACAAAATGATTCCAGGTCGGAACCATGTACTGGACCCGGACACAGACCCGTTTCCAAATAACGATTCCAGTTCCGGATCCGATTTTAACTCGGAACTTATTTTGTTGGTTCCAGACTGGGTTCCGATTGAAATAACCGGATCTGGTTCCATAATCAGATCCACTTAGAGAACTGGTTTTAGTTAAAAAATTGGTTTCTAACTTCTCTTCAATGTTTTTATTTTTTCTTAAAATAAGTATATTATTCAACTTATAATAGCGCATTAAGTCTACTACCTCCAGCATTATACATAAAAATGTCCCAAATTTTTTTTTATTTTGAGGTACAGTTTGCAATATTAAAGACCCATATGCGGGGTCACGAGTCCATGGGTCGGAGCCTATATGGATTGGAACCGAACCCGTTTATCAATTGGAATCTAAATTAGGTTTCGAACCCGGACCTATTTATGAGTCGGAACCTAAAATAAGTTCCAGACCATGTTTTTTTTTGGGTTAGAACTTTTGTCTAATCGAAGGATACCCATTTGCAACTCTAGACAAATGTATTGGGAGATTCAAATTCTTATTTAGCCCAATTGAGATTTACTAGCTCATTCATTGAGACGCCTTTGGCTGATGTCTTGTTTGGAAAAGCATAAAATTGAAAGAACACTTGTGTGTTTTTCAATTCATGCAATGATAAAAGAAAAGATTTTTTCTTTCAAAAATTTTAATTATTTCCTTTTAATCCTTCCTAAAAAAAAAAAAAATTGGCTCCTTACGCCAGTGGTAAGGAGCGCCAGTTCTTACCTGGTTGCCCGAGGTTCGAACCCCAGGTACGTCACCTCTTCCCGCTTGTGCGGGCTCCTTTCCCACTTATGTGGGCTTTCATCCCGCTTATGTGGGCATCCTTACCACTTAAGTGGGCTTCCTTCCCATATATATATGTGGGCTCTCTCTTGAGTCCCGTCCAAGGGTGGCTGGTACCAGAAGGAGTCCTAACCTCCTTGGGCTGGGTACACACAAAAAAAAAAAAAAAAAAAAAAAAAAAAAAAAAAAAAAAAAAAAAAAAAAAAAAAACCTCCTCCAAAAAATGTTTCTTCAATACAAAAATATTTCAAAAGACATATTTTTAAATGTGTCTTTACAAAAATCCCTCACCTCTCGTTCTCACACTCCCTATGAAGGGAAGTCTACTTATTTGGATAAAGGTAATAATAATGGAGATTATGGTGACAACAATGATTATAATCTTGTTGATGGTCGATGTAATGGTGATGGTTATGCCATTAATGATTCTGAAGCTTGGTGGTGATGTCAATGATGGTTATGGTGATAGAATGGTGATGAGTGGCGATGATGATGATGGTAGTGGCTTTGGTGGTGGTAATGGTGATGGATTGTGCTAATCACCAAGATTATGATGGTAGTGGCTTTGGTGGTGGTAAAGGTGATGGATGGTGCTAATCACCACCAAGATGGTAATGGTGATAACGATAATATCCTGTTGGTGATGGTGGTGGAGATGATAAGAGAGCATAAAGGGTCATGTATACTATTACACCCTGACACAATTTAATCATGTTTGTTCCTAATTAATTATACTTTATATAAATTAAATGTTCTTAGATACTAATTAAGTTATTTTAGGGTAAATTAGTCTTATTCTAGCTTTTAGTTAGACCTTGAGCCTTGGGTAGGTAGTTTGATCAAGGATTAACTCTTTTAGGTAGAGCCGAGGACTTTTTCGTAAATTTAGATTTCGTTATTTTGCATCATATGCTCATCATCTTGGCATCATCACGTGTATCTCATCGGACACGTCATCTTTCATATTGGACATTTTCTCATTAGACCTCAAACTAACCATTTAGGCTTTGAATTGACTCAAAGTGTAAATATGGATTAGAAACTGGATTTTCTTATTAAAGTAGGAAAATTAGTTACTTAAAGTTGCCCCAATTTCATTTCATTCAATTGTTTCAGCAATGCATGAGGAGAATAGTCATCTTCATCCTTCTCATTCCCTTCTTCCTTCTTAATTTTCTGTGAATTGAGAGCTTGCATGTGAGTTTAGACATTAGATTATGCTTCTCCATCATCTTTTCTACATATTTAGGGTATTTTCTTGACAAGGTCTTCCTTCCCATTCAACCATTTGCTACAATTGGTGGAAACCACTTCTTTTTCTGGATTTTGGTTTACTAGGGAGTCAAAGAGACTCATTTCAGTTACATGCATGGCATCTTACCTTCTTCTTTACATGAATTTCTATAATAGGGTTTGTAATTTTTGGGGGGTTTTGCTTGGTTGGGTTCAATTGTGAAGAGAGAGTTGGAAAGCTTGGATTAAGGCAAGTATAAGCAATTTTTGTCAATGCATGTTGTTTTATGTTGATTCTAGAATGAAGAATTCAATCCTATGTTATTCTTAGCCTCCTGCATGGAGTATATTTGCATATGGTTTCTTTTAATTATGATTCTTTGAAGTAAAAATGGTTGAATGGGTTACATATATGTAAATGGGAGCAAAAGAGGTTCAGATATGCAGGTTTTAGAAATGGAGAAGTTCTGGAATGAGATGAAAGTGTCTGAACTTCAAAAAGTGTAAAAATGGCTCATTCCAGAGTTCTGATCGTAGAGTAGGCGGTCACTAGGCTGCTTGCCGCCTAGAAGTGTAGGTTGTATATGTAGCGGAAGGACGAATCTATAAGAGCTGGCTGCTACAAATGTGATAAGGACAATGTCGGCTTGAATCAAACACTGGGGTGGAGATTTGTGATTGTCTACGAGAGATCAGTCACGTATGATTCACTCTTTAAGATCCAAGGGCAACGATGGACACCTTGGATGTAGCAGATGATGATGGGGAATTATAGATCTAGTAGAAGGAAGATGAATTGTTAAAAGTGGTGCCAACTAATATCTTTCATGTCTATATGTAGCACTTTGGCTAATGGGTGATAAGATCTCTATCCAAATTCGAATTGAGAGATGATTAGATAAAATATTAGATTAATCTTTCTCAATTTGAATTTGAATGTAGATATGATAAAGAGATAGAGAGTTGGATAAAATTCAGGCTTTTCTTGTCTATATCACCCTGACACTCCTTGTGAGGGGTGTTTTTTTGTGAGTGGGGTCCACCCATATGTAAACACAAGTGGGCCCCATCACAAATACCAACAAGAAGGCGGTCAAAATTTTAGAATGTGAAAATTTTGATAGACGAACCGTGGTCACTTGTTGGCTAGTTGACCAACAACCGCCAGGTGACCGACTGTCCAAAAATCGCTAAATTCTAGGAGATATTTAGAAGACCTTGTAGGGCTTACCAAATGGTATCTTTTAATCATATTGACCATTGGAAACCTTTCTTATATGGAAGACCCTTTCGAGGCGAGGATCTTCACATGTTTAATTCATTCTTTTCATTTCTACACCATGATTATTAAGTTATGGTAATTCAATGTACATTAATATATAATATGGCACCAAATAATGAATAACAGTACAATGATTACTATAATTTTATAATGCATTAGAAACTGAATAAAGACGAATGCTTAGATTAGTTTGGCTAGTAAAAATCATTGACTTCCTGAATCTCAATGCATGAACATCTTGTTTTAACATATTCATGATTTCATACACTAAATTAGTGTTCATATACATATACTATATTTCTCTTGTATTCCTAATTTAGCTGTCATACTATTGTTATTATACCTTATTCCTACCGTAAATTTGAGAGGTCTTGAGTAGATTAGTGAATGTACATGAATGAATTGAATTGTATCGTATGAAATGATAAGTGTGGTATACTCAAGTTCAGTTTGATAATTGATTCGAATAAGTCTATACTACTTAGCTTCGATCGGACGATACTCGATGGGGTTGACCATTGGTTTAGATTTGTGAATGTCGCTGCGCAGCAGACAGTCTGGAGTACCGGAACTCTAGAACCGGGTAGTCAGTTGAACATTTGGTTGGGTTACCGGTGACATCCTAAAACACGTGCCCTTTTTTAGGGGATTTAGCTAATGTGATTACCAACTAGATTATATAGATTTTCAATTATTATTGATTCTTTAAGCATGAATTCGATCTGACTGCAAAATTGCCTAGTTTATTTTTATATGATCTCTTCCAATCTATTATCATTAATTCTGAATTTGATACAACATGTCTAGATTAATTATTGATTATACTAAGCTAAATCGTTGTATTCATTAGTTATTCGTTGGTGTTATAGAGGTAGATCCCACCCTCGGTCTTGAGGAGACCACGAGGGAGAGGAAAAGGAATAAACGGCTGAGGGAGCTGTCTAGCTCGTGTTTTCTGAGAGCACCATGTTCCTTGCTTTTGCAGATAGAAACCTTTTGTTTAGTTGAACTTTATCAGTGTGATTAATCAAACTAGATGTTACTTTTGGTATAGATGTATATAAGACTTTTGTAATATTGATGTAGATTAAGTTTTAAATCTCTACTTCTTATTAGTAATAAAATCATCTTTTATATATGAACTTGAAATTTATGGATAGCTAATGGTATGATACATATTATTAGAATATTTTGATGCTTTCGCTTTTAAATGTACAGAGACAGGTGTTAGTGAGCATGTCTCACGAGTGAAATTTGAAAATTTATCCTTCGTGACTTGCATTTGACCCAAGATAGGTGCGAAGCGCACGGGAGTACGCGTGTCACATCTCGGGAACTACCCTCGGCCAGATAATCTCGGGATTGGGAAGTGACATATACTTCTCATATAGGTGCAATCCCAGCCACTCACACTCTCGAAGCTGAACTCTAATAACCTTATCAGGGAGTTCATCTAGCTAATTTAAGGGAGTGCATAAAATAATACTGAAAGGAGATTGTTCGACTCTTATACATAGAAAATCTCCAAAAGGCTTGCAACGTGACTTCATAATTTTGTGGCACATACTTTTGTAGGCTTTTTCTATGCTTGAGTGATCAAAAATAAAATTTTGCAAAAGATGGGACAACAGAGTGGCAGATAGCCCGAGTAAGATAGATTACTTGATTTGAGTTTCACTTTAGTATAATAGATCTTTCCTTTTAAAAAAAGTAAGATAGGTTATTTGATCCTAACTAGAATGCTTATTTTTAGCTTTTGTTTTTTTGTGATTTAGTGAATTTCCCATGTTCGTTAGTACGTAGAGTAAAATGAAATTAAATAGAGTGTCAAATAAATAAAAAAGAAAATGTAAAAAATTGGTTGTAAAACGACAAAATAACATTTCTTTTTTGGATTTGACACTTAAATCTGTTTTATTTTATTCCACCCTACCTTTAAAAAAAAAATATAGGGTGGAAAAAAAGAGAGATGGAGAGAAGAAAAACACACTATACATGTTTATCTTCTTGAGCTACATGAAAGATCTCACTCAACAAAAAGTGAATCAAGTGCAGTTTCATGATGGGTTAATTTTTTAAAAAATTAAACAGTACAAGCCATCGTTTTAAATGGGATACCGTAAAATCTCTCTATCAAAAGGAGTTGATCACATGATAATGAGCATATATAAAAAAGGGAATTTTATGAATTAATACGTATTAAACTTGTTTTTCAGTAGTTAATGATAACAAATAAAAACAAAAATAAAAATGTCACTAGAATGCTTTCACCACACTTGTTGTTGGTCTTACTCTTGAACCCACAATACCATGGGTTATGTAACCCATGAAATCAAAGGATGAACCCACTATATCATGGGAGGATGAACCCACTATATCATGGGATTCCAGAACAGAAAATAAAAAAGGACTTGTGGAATCTCATAATATTGTGGGTCGATATGACCGTCAACATGTGTGGTCAAGGCACTTTTGGAGACGTTTTTATTTTTATTTTGGTCAATAACTCGTCACACAATCAAACTCATTTGGTGTGAAATTCTGCTAAATCTCATACAAGATAATGAACTTCCTCTTGATCAGAATGACAATTAATGGGCCTAATGCGGAGTTTCACTTTCCTCACTATGCTACCTTGTTTGTTTGAATTGGGATTCTAGGGGGTTAATTACCCGGTGACTATTGGTCCATCACATCAGGGTAGAACTGTCCCATAGTGATATGACAGACTATGATTGGTCCACTCATACTCACAACATGCTGTAAAACCTCACCAGATCCGGACTCCTACCTTTTTGTTCCTACAGGTGTATCATCCAAGCTCCTTTCCTGCCCAATATCCATACATTATCATTAACTCACAAACATCGCTCATTTCTCCCCCAAACGGCCCCACCACCATTAAACTATCTCCCCCTATCCTCTATATATACACAACTCCAATCGCCAATCAAACCAAACACATTCAATCACCATACCATACCAACACCACCATGAAACCCAATTTCATTTCTTCTCTCCTCGCTCTCCTCATTATTCTCAATCCAACAGCCAATGGAGCCGAAAACGTACTCTACGGTGGAGAAACTCTCAAAACAGGAGAATATCTAAGCTACAAAACCTACTCCTTCATCTGCCAGACAGACTGTAACCTGGTTCTATACGAGAGCGGCAAACCCGTTTGGGCTTCCAACACGGGTGGGCTCGCCGGCAACTGCTACTGCACATTGCAGAAGGATGGGAACCTGGTGGTGTATAGGCCTAATGGGCACGCCCTTTGGGCCAGCAACACAAGGGGTGCGACTGCTAACTATGTGCTGGTAATGCAGGATGACAGGAATGTGGTGATCTATGGTCCTGCTAAGTGGGCCACCAACACTAACGTACGTGGGAGTGGTGTGACCATAACTAGGCTAGGTGGGAATAATGGTACTGTGAATGGGAATAGCGGAGGGGGTGTAGTGGAAACTGGTGCCGGTGCTAGTAATGGCTCGGTTGTGGGTTGAAACGAGTCTGCCTGTTAACTCAGGGGCGGTGACCGAGTGAGGAGATAGGCTCAGGTCTTTTTCTCTGTTTACATGTTCTCTCTATCTCTCTCTCTCTCTCTCTCTCTCTCTCTCATGTCAGAATGTGGGCTGATCTCAGTGTGGGCCATCTTCTTCTAAAGTGGCTATGTAGTAATGGTTGCTTTTAGTGAAATTGAGTCTGTTGAATGTGTGCATTTCTTCGGTTCCTTCTTTTTTTTTTTTTTTTTTTTTTTTTTCTTGGTTTTTATTTAGTGGCACGGTTGTGGGTTGAGTCATGAGTGCTCATAATGAAAAGAGTCTGCCCGTAAACTCAAAGGTGGCGACCGAGTGAGGAGATGGGTTGGGGCCTGTTTTTGTGTTTTTAAATGCTCCCTCCCCCACTAGCATGGAGGGCTGATCTCAATGTGGGCCATCTTCTTCTAAGGTAGGTAGCTGCTTTTAGTGGAATTGAGTGTTTAGAATGTGTGGTTCGATTTGCCCGGCAATGTTTTCTTGTCTATTTTTCTTGGTTCCTAGTTGGAATCCAGTTTCGGAATAGGAAAAGGATCAATCTTCTAAATGGTTTCGGTTAGGTTCGACCAGTTTACATTCCAAACCATATAATTAAGATTGAAGAAAAAGATATTACAGAAAAATAATTAAATCATTTATGACTTATGGAGGATAAGATTGGTCATTCAAGAAACAATACATGTACAACATGAGTATGGCAATGCATGCAGACAATTATTGTATGAATGTGTCTTAAAACTAAGAAAGATAAAATAAAAAATGAGTGCTTTCCGATGATGCAGGGGTAGCATTATAAGTGATAAATATGACTCATTTTAAATGGTTTTGATATGTCCGGCCAACAATGATGCCATAGAGAAATATTTTCTTATCCATATTGATAGCCCACTAAAGGAAAATGGTTGTTTGAAAAGGATACGGATGCAAATAGTAAGAATAGATGCGATCCAATATAGTTGAAAAAAGGCTTCTTATTTTCTTCATAGTAGCGGATATTTCTAATAAATGCCTTCTTCCTTCTTAGAAATGGGTTCTCCTACTGCATTGTTTTATTGAAATTTTCAATACAATATCTACAGTGCTTGACTTTTTAAAAAGGGCTTTCCATTTAACATTTAGCCAAGCATGGAAATCTCCAACAAGATACAGATAATTAAATTACAGGGCTTAAGAATTTTCAATTAATATATTATTAGCAATTGAGGCTTATTTGGCTATAGCCTACAAAGATTGAAGCAAGACAATAACATGGAATTGGTCCAGTTATCCAATACCTTTGCGAAGACGCTGTCCTTTTTTTTTTTTACTGATATACCTCACACTTTTTAGAGGCCAAGAGAAATTGTAAGGGCAGTATTAAACAGATTTATACAATAACAATATCGATTTATACTTTGATCATCTTAGTCAAAATGCTAAATGAATATATGGCCGGATTTCCAAAGTTTCTCCGTCATCTATTGGGAAACGAAACCTTCTTCAGCCTGCAGCTCTAAGGGCCTGGGTTGAACCTTGAATGTGGGGCCCACTTAGATTTATGCAAATGGTGGCGTAGGGTGGTGGGTGTTGTTATAAATTAGCCGCACAGCAATGTCTTATTATCAATTAGAAAATGAATTTCTCTACATGGGCACAATCTAATGATCATAACCATCTGATTAATGGTCCAAAGTTTAACAATTTCATAAGTGCATAGATAGCCTGTAATAAATTGGGGTCTTTATCAGATAGTTATTGTGTGGGGAAGTTCCTAAACATCCCAAGATTACGCTTAGCCCCTGTATGATTCTGGTTCTCAGTCCGGCTGAGCGCATCCCGGCTATAGCGCCAGTGCGCTAGCTGGGATCAGGGTGATGGCCTCAGTCCGGCTGAGGTCGACCTCGGCTATGTGCCCAGCCCCGATAGGCGTTCCGGCTGCATCTATGAAGACTGCCAGCCGAGGCGCATGCTGACAACATCTCCTGCCTCCAAGCGCATGTTGATAGGACAGATATCATCCTAGTCGTCCAAAGTCCTTATCAAGCCTCTGACAAAGCAGTATCCAGCGGCTGCAGCCCCATCAGGGGGAGGCCCAAGAAGGAATCCGGTGAGATCTTTGCCACCAGTAAGTCCAGATAGGATCAGACCCAATGTGACCGGCATTGAATGCTTTATGGGCTGATCAGACTGGCATTTAATGCTTTGTGGGCTGTGATGGATCCTCATTAATTATAATGTGGGCTGTGATGGACCTTCATTTATTGTTTTGTGGGCTGATGACCTCAGCAGCCAGATCATCAAGCCCAAGATAAAATATCTAGAAGCTCTTATACATAAGCAGAAGGAGAGCCAAAACAAGGTACGCATAACACAATCCGCATGCACTCTGCCTTTCTTCTTCTCCATCCTTAACTGAGTATCCATACTAACTAAGGCATCGGAGAGCCCTGCGCTGCCCACAGCGAAGGTCCTTTGACCCCTTTTCTCTTCCCTTTTAGGTCTCATAAACCAGGAGCAGCCAACTCTTAACAGTCATTTGATTAAGTCCTATAAGGCATCCTCTAATCTTGTGAGTTACATCTTTTGCACTTACAATTGGCACCGTCTGTGGGGAAAGCAACGATTCTTAGTCTTCCTTCACACTATGACTGAAAAAGCTGCGAAAGGAGGAGAAACGTCCGGAGCAGGCCATGCAGAGGCCGTGGCAAACAACTTCCACGAATCCCTGCGGTCTACACCTGTCTATCTGTGGGGGTACCACCCCCGCCCAGAGTCATATTCGCGGGTGGTGATGACCCCTCTTCAGCCTCCTAGAGGAAGAGATCTTACTCTTCAGCAAACTCACCGTAAGTCTCCGGTTTTGTCTGATTGCCGGAGACACGATGAGGATTACAGTTCTGATGAGGATTTTGATCCTACTTACGAAGAAATTCAGGCGCAGAATGCTACCATTCGAGAGAAGGACGCACTTATCAGGCGCCTCCAGCAGCAGCTTAAAGAGAAAACTGAAGCAGCCGACATGGCTAGGCGGCGTCTGCGGCGGGCCAGTGGAGGAGGTTCTTCTCACCATCAGCAGATCACACCTACCCAGAAAAACCTTAGGATTCATTTGAATGAGGTGAGACGCAGCCGGACTAACGACGAGGGCTCCAGCAGCAGCCGCAGTCATTCGAGGAAACGGTCGGAAGACATTCCCGAGGTCAGTCATGACGCTCAGGGGTGGCTTGAGGAGTAGATTCAGCAAGCAGTTCGGCGAAACCTGGAAGTGGCTGGTTTCACCCGAGATCAGCAAGACGTGTGCGCATCCGCCGATCTCGGCGCGTCACCTTTCACTCGCGACATCAGGGATTACCCTCTTCCAAGGAAGTTCGCCGTCTCGAGATTTGCCACTTATGAAGGAGCCTCGGATCCGGCCGCGCATCTGCAACACTTATCTCAGAGGATGTCTGTCTGGGGAGATGAAGGCCATTTGAATTGTAGGGTTTTCTCATCCAGCTTGGGTGAGCTCCCCTTGAAGTGGTTCTGCAGTCTCCCAGAGAACTCCATCTCAACTTGGCAGCAGCTCCAACATTCCTTCATAAAAAAGTTTCAAGCCTACAGAGTTATTCCTAAAACAGACGCCGATATAATGGCTCTAACGATGAAGCAGGGCGAGAACATCACTCAGTTTGCCAAGCGGTTCTAGACAATCTATAGCTAGAACGATGGCTCTAAAGATGAAGTAGCAATCTTCGCTTTCCAGAACGCCTTGCTGCCAGACAATGATCTCCGAAAGGATCTGGCTGGTACCCCTGTGACCTCGATCTCGGCATTGATGGCCACGGTGAACCGCTTCATTGCTCAAGAAGATGATCAGCTCCGAGCCCGGGAGAGCTTCCATGTCAGCCGAAAGGATCGGGAAGGCAAGTCCTCGAAGAAGGAAGATCGGTCCTCCGGAAGAGAATAGTTGAGCCGACGCAAAGCCCCGACCAGCACGGCGAAGGCTCCAGCGTCTGTCTATAGGGACAGCAAGAAGCTCAGGCTGTCTTCCGATCCTTGTAAAGCTGTTGATACCATTTTCAAGGAGCCTATTCATAAGATCATGAATAAGATCAAATCGGAGCCGTACTTTAGCTCGCCGCAACCCATGAGAGGCGATTCGGCCAACCGCGATCAGAGCAGATTCTGCACGTATCACAGGCAGAACGGTCACAATACTGAGGAATGCAGAATCCTCAAGTCTCATTTGGAGAAACTAGTCCAAGATGGACATCTCAAAGAATATGTCAAGGCAGGCACCAGGAATGAGTCCCGAGCTCAGCGCCGAAATGAAAGGGGCCAGGACAGCGATGAGTCCGAAAAACTCATTAGCGTCATACACCTCGCTCCCCCTCCCAGGGGGAGTAATCAGGCGCGCGCCTAGGCAAGGCGGGTATCCCATGGAAAACAGGTGATGGCAGTTGAGCTTGAACCAGTTGCGAAAAGGGCTCGCAAAGACCAGCCCAAGATTTGGTTTTCAGATGATGACCTGGAGGGCGTGCAACTCCCGCACAATGATCCGCTGGTCGTCACATTGAACCTAAAAAACTGCAGAGTCCAGAGGACCCTTGTTGACCCCGGCAGTTCATCCGAGGTCCTCTACTTCGATTGTTTCAGAAAGATGGGGCTCTCGGAAGCAGACCTGCGTGAGGCCCGAACTCCATTGATAGGATTCAGTGCCCAGCCTGTATACCCAAAAGGGAAGGTGACCCTTAAAGTTCAGATTGAAGGAGCTTCCGTAATGATGGACTTTCTGGTGGTTGACGCGCCGTCCCCCTACAATGCCATCATGGGTAGGACTTGGCTCCATAACATGGAAGCAGTGCCCTCTACTCTCCACCAAAAGTTGAAATTCCCGTTGGAAGATAACGGCAGGGTAAAGATAGTAACGGTTCGGGGAGATCAGCAGATGACTCAACAGTGCTTGATGGCCGTGGAGCCCGGAGAACGTGAGCCCAAGCAGGTCAACATGGCCGAACTGGAGAAAGAAGTAGATAGAGTCGGCCAGGATCCTGAGAAAAAGAGCGTGGAAGATCTAACCGAGATCAGGATCAACCCACACGATCCAGAGAAGTTCTTCCTGCTCGGCAGCCAGCTTACCGAGCCAGAACGGTCCGAGCTGATCGAGTTCCTATTCCAGAACATACAAGCCTTTGCTTGGACCCCAGAAGAGATGCCTGGCATTGACCCCGAGGTCATGTGCCATAAGCTGAATGTGGATCCCAAGCATAAGCCGGTGATGCAGAGAGCTCGTAGGACTGGACTGCCGCAGACAGAAGTTGTGGTCGAGGAAGTCGGCAAGCTACTCGAAGCCGGAGTGGTCAGAGAGGTGCAATACCCGGTCTGGCTGGCCAACACAGTGGTGGTCAAAAAGAAGACTGGTAAGTTGAGGGTGTGCATCGACTTCACCGATCTCAACAAAGCCTGCCCCAAGGACAGCTTCCCACTCCCAAAGATTGATCAGATGATCGACGCCACCGCTGGCCACGACCGGATGAGCTTCCTCGACGCATATCGGGGCTATCATCAAATACCCTTATACAGTCCGGATGAAGAGAAGACTGCGTTCATAACGCCTAGGGGCACCTACTGTTATAAGGTGATGCCTTTCGGATTAAAAAACGCAGGAGCTACATACCAGCACCTCGTCACCAAAATGTTTGAGGTGCAGCTCGGCAACACTGTTGAGGTATGCATTGATGACATAGTCGTCAAGTCTAAGCAGGCTGCAAACCATCTGACCAACCTGACTGAGGTGTTCACCATCTTGAAAAAGTATAAATTGAAACTAAACGCCTCCAAGTGTGCCTTTGGTGTCGGTTCCGGCAAATTCCTTGGGAGTTTGGTCACGCGGAGAGGGATTGAGGCAAATCCGGATTAGATTTCCGCCATCCTCAGGGTGCAGAGCTCGATCACTGCAAAAGAAGTCCAGAAGCTTACTGGCATGGCTGCCGCACTAAATCGATTCATTAGCAGATCTTCAGATAAGTGCCAACCCTTCTTTAAACTTTTAAGGAAAAACTCTAAATTTCGGTGGACTCCTGAATGTGACTAGGCCTTACAAGCACTCAAGGCCTACCTTTCTTCACCCCCTTTACTTTCAACCCCAAAGCCAAGGAATTATTATATTTGTATCTAGCGGTCTCGGATAGAGCCGTGAGCTCAGTCCTCATTAGAGAGGAAGAAAATCAACAAAAACCAGTTTATTACACGAGCAAATCACTCCTCGATGCCGAGACCAGGTATATGCAACTGGAGAAGCTCGCGTTGGCATTAGTTAGTGCCTCTCGCAAGCTCTCCCATTATTTTCAAACTCACACTATTGTGGTGGTTACAAAACACCCGCTCAAATCTGTCTTTCGAAAAGCTGATTTCTCAGGAAGGCTTTCGCGTTGGGCGATTGAGTCGGGCAGTATGACATCCGATACCAGCCCAGGACAGCAATCAAGGCTCAGATTCTGGCAGATTTCATCGTAGAGTTCATACCTCCAGCCTTGGCGCCAACCCAGCTTGGTGCCGAGCCGGGAGGCGGTGAACCCGAGGCATCTCTCCTTGAGGATGACGAACTACCTCAAAGCCGATCTCCAGCCTCAATCTGGAAGGTCTTCGTCGATGGATCATCAACCGCCAGGTGAGCTGGCTCCGGTGCTGTCCTCCAAACCCCTGAGGGGTTGGTCATCGAACAGGCTCTCACCGTGGATTTCAAGGCTTCGGATAATGAGGCGGAGTATGAAGCCTTGTTAGCTGGACTGGGTAGCGCCAAAATCCTCGGAGCTCGGCAGGTCGTTATCTTCAGTGATTCCCAGCTGGTGACAAACTAGTTGACTGGAGACTACCAGGCTCGGGACGACAGGATGGCTGCTTACCTTGCTTTAGCAAAAAAGCTTCTCACAGAATTTCAGACAACCGAAATCCGACGGATTGGCAGAGAATCAAATTCTCACGTTGATGCCCTAGCCAATTTAGCCTCTGCCGTCAAGGCAGGGAGGAAGAGAACTATCGAAGTGGGATCGCTAGCAAGGCCCAGTATAGAGCTTCAGTCACCTCAGGAAGTCCTTTGTCTTGACTTCGGTCAGAGCTGGATGGATCCAATTATATCCTATCTTAAGGATGACAGGCTCCCTGAGGACAAAATTGAGGCCCATTGACTTAGGCTGAAAGCAGCACGGTTCTGGTTGTCCCCCGAAGGCAAGCTCTATAGGAAGTCATTCACTGGCCCGTACCTCCAGTGCGTCCACCCAAGCAAAGTTGATGACTTTCTCTATGAGATACATGAGGGGATCTGTGGAAGCCACATAGGAGGAAGATCGTTAGCATACCGAGCAATCAGTCAGGGATACTGGTGGCCGTACATGCAGAAGGATGCACAGCTGTATGCTAAGAAATGTGAGAAATGCCAGAAGTTTTCCCATTCTCTCCATCAACAAGCGCAGGATTTGAGTCCGCTCTCCAGCCCGTGGCCTTTCGCCCAATGGGGGCTGGACATCGTGGGACCACTCCGCCGAGCTCCGGGAAATAAGAGATGATTGATAGTGGCCACCGATTATTTCACTAAATGGATAGAACCAGAGTCATTGTCCTCCATTACTGAGCATGATACGAAGAATTTTGTTTGGAAGAATATCATTACCAGATTCAGCATCCCAAGAGTCCTGGTCTCGGATAATGACACCCAGTTCGACTCCGCCTTCTTTAAGAATTTCTCCAAGGAGCTCGGCATCAGGAACCACTATTCCACCCCAGCATACCCGCAGAGCAACGGCCAGGCGGAGATCTCCAATAAAGTGGTACTGGATGGGCTGAAGAAGCGATTGGATCAAGCTAAAGGAAGGTGGGTAGAAGAGCTTCCAAGCGTCTTGTGGGCCTAGAGAACAACTCCAAGGCGTTCCACCTTGGCAACCCCTTTTTCCCTTGCTTATGGGATGGAAGCAGTCATTCCTTTTGAGGTCGGCCTCCCGACCCTAAGATCAGAACTCGTCGATCAAGGCCAGAATGAAACAAACATTGCTCGGGAATTGGATCTCTCCGACGAACGCAGAGAATCAGCAGCTATCAGACTGGCTCACTATCAGCAGCAACTGGCCAGGGGTTATAACCGGAGGGTCAGGGAGAGAAGGTTCTCAGTTGGAGAGTTGGTCTTAAAGAAGACACTCCCAGGAGATCGAGATCCAAGCCAAGGCAAGCTAGCACCGAACTGGCATGGACCATTCAAGGTAGTTGCTATTGCGGGACAGTCAGCTTACAAGCTTGAAGATATGGATGGTCGACAGTTGCCGCGGCCGTGGAATGTGTCACACCTCAAAAAGTTTTACTTTTGATTCTGTATTCAAGTTGTTCAAGGTCAATGAAAGCAATTTCAGTTCTTGTTCTTGCCCCCATTGTCAATTCAGGAACAAAAGTCTGCAACTCGGCGACAACGTTCCATGAGATTGCCTGCAGGTCGGTCCACGTACCACCTCGGCATGAAGCCTACGGGCCACGAGACTGCCTGCACGTGGGCCCACGCACCACCTCGGCACACAGCCTCTACGGCCATGTGAATTTTGCCTGAGGATCTCGGCATCACGTCATGCCTAATTCTATTCTAAATCGCCTATCCTCGGCGATTTTGTTAAAGCCGAACCCGAATACAAAGGGGAAATCAAGCATGCAAAAAAGAAAAATGTAGAAAGGAACATTCGAGAAAAGTTTGTTTTTATTGCTAAAAGATTCGTTACATTCCGGAGTACAAAACGAGAGGAGCTTTACAGTACAAAAAAAAAAAAAAACAACAACAAAACAAAAGAGGAGAGACTTCAAGGCTCCCACGAGGCTTGGTCGCTGGGGACGTCGGCTGGAACTTCCCGAGGAACTGAGCTATTAGGGACGTCGGCCATCGCTTCAATGATAACTCTGTTATCCGGGGCCGATGGACCGGGGCAGCTCGGCGGATTCACAAAGGAAGGGTGATCCTCCGAGACTCCCGCTTCCTTCAAGGCAGCGCGCCACGCCCTAAGCCATGTCTTATCCCGGACACGGAAAACCTTCGCACCGTAATAAGCAGTCGCTTGGGTCGCCGCATCACGGAAGGCGACTTCGCTTTCGGACTTAATCTTGGCCTCCGCCTCGTCCGCCCGCCTTGACTCCGCGTGAAGATCGCTTCTCAGGCCCTCCACTAAAGCTTCGAGGTCGGCGTTTTTCTTCTTTTCACTCTCGATCTCCACTGCCGCCTCCCCGAGTCTAGCCTGGAGGTCGCCCCTGAGCGCCTCCAATTGGTCTACCTTTGAGGTGCTGGCCCCCAGTGCCTCTTCGAGCTCCTGCTTTTCCTCGGCAAGGCTGGCCACCAAGGGGCCTTGTTTGTTGAATCTGTCGATGATCACCATCGACTTCTACAACGTCTGTCGAGAAATTAGAGCAAGTTAGTAGCCAAAAAAAAAGGGGGGGACGAGAAGAGTCGAGAAAATTGCCTGAAAACAGGAGTGCAGCAGCGACGTCATCAGCTTCGGGTCGCTCATTTTCTCCAGTCGAGCCATGTCGCGCGCAAGCGTTGGCGAGCGCCTCAAGCACAAGGGAGTCCGGCCTCTTGTGGATGCAATCCTCCACAGTCATAGGCCTCCCTGACTCAAGCAGAAAGCTCGGCGTCCAGAGCGCCGGCTCGGCTGGACGCGACACTCCTCCTGAGCTCCCCTCGTCCTCCCTTGGTCTTTTCCTCGAAGAGCTCTCATGTCGCATGACCTCGGGGGATTGTCGGACCTCCGGGCTTGGATGTGGAATCGGCACTCCCTCTTCCACAACCCTGAGGGCCTCAATAGGACTGGGGGCTGAGCATCCAGCAGAGTCCCGAACTATTGGCGGAGGAGACTCATACTCGTCCCCGAGCGCCAATGCCTCCAAGTCTACAAACGCGGGGACTCGCGACATTTCTTCTAGGTCAGGCGAGGAATGTCTGGCTCTTCTTCTTAAGGGAGTCCCGCTTGATTGCAGCTCGGGAGAGGATCTCAATTCGGGCGACGCTTCAGCACCGGAGGTCGGAGCTCGGGAAGGCCCCCCTTCTTCAAATACCACCTCTGGACGGCTGCCAATCCTGGGCTCGCTTGTCCCCAGGTTCTCTCGTAGGGGCAATCACTGGATCGGCTCGGACCTTCTGTAGTACCCCCGATATCTCGGCTCGTAACCTAAGAGTGCCCAAGCCGATCTGTTGGAAAACTCGGTACACCTTGTAACTGCCCGATGCCACTCATCGTTCCTCTTCCAGCCGTCCCGCCTGGCCTGCTGTTTTCTTTCTAGGGCGGCTGCAAAACAAACCACAGGGATATCAGTCCGGCAGGTTTTAAGAGAAAGAGGGAAAAAAGATGAAGTAACGAGCAAAGGGGGTGATTACTTGGAACGACCCCGGGGTGACGAGGGACCCTATGCGTCCTATTCGCCTCGGCGCCGAACTCCCAGTTCCCCGAGACGCATAGAAGGTCGTCTCTGGCGTACTTGCTAGAGTCTTCAAGCGCCGTGACAAAGCCCGTGCGGCGAGGCCTGACTCGAAGGTAATAGCTATCCTCCTTGGCCTTGCATATATCATAGACGTCCTCGATATCATGGACGCCGAAGTCAATACCTAGGCTCCTGTTCAGCACGGTCGTGCCCATAATGACCTTGTAGCTATTGGGCGATAGCTGGCACGGATTGAGAGCCCAAGCACTGAGGCAGGCCCTGAGGAGTGGATCTAAGGGAAACCTAACTCCTCCCTCAACGATAGCGATCAACGGAAAGGGCATCCAGCCCTTCGAATACGAGCAGAGTGCATAATCTGTAGGGTCCGCTCATCTGACCAGCACATCTTCTGGTATCTGGTAGGCCATCCTAAGTCCATCTATGGCTGCAGCGTTCTCTAACCAATGACTGTAAATCCCCATGTTTGAAAAAAGAAGATTGCCCAGAAGAAACCCCAAAAGAAAGCGGGAACTTACAGCCGGAGATCACGGACAGGGAAATCTCTCAGGCGAACGTGACTGCAATCTCTTTGATGACGAAAAGTTCTGGGGAAGTTCTTCGAATACAAAAGATAGAAGAGAGGAAGAAGACAACAGCACCCCTTTATACATGAGAGGAGACGTCGTTTCGTTCCAGGCGCCACTCTCGAAGTTCGAAACGTCGCGTCGGGCGGCTGTAAACGCCCTCTGCTTGGCGGCGTAGTCGATCAGATGGGGACGCGTGGCATTGCCTATCCCATTTCTTGATGATTAAGGCACAGCATTTATTGCCTTGGGCGGGAAAGATTTTGGGTAAGGATTGAATGCCAGCTGTCGCCAAAACAAGACCTCTAGCAGCACCTTCGTAGCTTCCGACTCCCATGAGTCCGGGACCCTAAAGGAGCCGCAAGCTAGGGGGCTCTTGTGTGGGGAAGTACCTAAACATCCCAAGATTACGCTTAGCCCCTGTATGATTCTGGTTCTCAGTCCGGCTGAGCGCATCCCGGCTATAGCGCCAGTGCGCTAGCCGGGATCAGGGTGATGGCCTCAGTCCGGCTGAGGTCGACCTCGGCTATGTGCCCAGCCCCGATACGCGTTCCGGCTGCAGCTATGAAGACTGCCAGTCGAGGCGCATGCTGACAACATCTCCTGCCTCCAAGCACATGTTGATAGGACAGATGTCATCCTAGTCGTCCAAAGTCCTTATCAAGCCACTGACAAAGCAGTATCCATCGGCTACAGCCCCCATCAAGGGGAGGCCCAAGAAGGAAACCGGTGAGATCTTTGCCACCAGTAAGTCCAGACAGGATCAGGCCCAATGTGACTGGCATTTAATGCTTTATGGGTTGATCAGACTGGCATTTAATGCTTTGTGGGCTGTGATAGATCCGCATTAATTATAATGTGGGCTGTGATGGACCTTCATTTATTGTTTTGTGGGCTGATGACCTCAGCATCCAGATCATCAAGCCCAAGATAAAATATCTAGAAGCTCTTATACATAAGCAGAAGGAGAGCCAAAACGAGGTACGCATAACACAATCCGCATACACTTTGCCTTTCTTCTTCTCCATCCTTAACTGAGTATCCATACTAACTAAGGCATCGGAGAGCCCTGCGCTGCCCACAGCCAGGGTCCTTTGACCCCTTTTCTCTTCCTTTTCAGGTCTCATAAACCAGGGAGCAGCCAACTCTTAACATTCATTTGATTAATTCCTATAAGGCATCCTTTAATCTTGTGAGTTACATCTTTTGCACTTACAGTTATCATCATATGATCATATGACTATATGGGCTAATTTCCTAATCTTGTAAGATCATAAACCATATGAGCTCTTTTTCTAGTCTTTCTAAGATACTATTAAAAGTTCCCATGTTCCCGTGATGTGACTTAAAGAGCACGGAGTGTGATGCATTTAAGAACCATGATTTCCTCCGCTGAGGAACTTTTTTTCCTCCACCCCACCCCAACCCACCCCCACTCTCATGAAATGTTTTTCAAAGGTATTGTAAAAAAATTTTGTGCTTTTTTTTTTTTTTTTTTTTTTTTTTATCTTTTTTCTAGTTTTCATAGTAGCAAAGTGGCCTCACCAAACGTGAAAAATTTTCACTGTAGAAAATTAGCGACACCATAGGTGAAAAATCTTCAACCGAATAAAAGTGGTAAGATCTTCTATTCCTAATATGTAAAAACGCGGCTGCACAAATGGTGTTACACTGTCCACCACCATACTATGCTCACTGCAAGCTGCCAAGTAACAAAATCCATAATGTTGATTAAGAATTAGTTTTGGGTTACCAACTATTACTTCTCCATTTTACTTGAATTTCCAAACTTAGAGAAAAATTTAGAAACAATGAATTCATTTTGATGTTTTTGGTTGAATATGATTTAACTTAGGGAGAATTACTGTACAACAAGTCTTAAACCTAACAATCGCCCCAGAATTGCCGGAAAATGTATAATTACCGCAGAACTGTTCGTCTCTAGGATATCACGTTATTTAAAGCGAGAAGACTTGCGGAACTGCAGTGCCATGGAAGGAAATGCTCCCCTCAACTCTTTGTTTAATTTTTGTTAAACTATGTGAACATTAACGACGATCCAAATCGATGAAAACATTAATGCGGTCACACACGGCACATATAACAAATTTCAACTGTTGATCTGTCGCGGATCTCAAGATATTTGATAAGAATAGAATAACTACATGTAAGACCCCGACCCGAGTGACCTCGATTAGTACTAATTAAGTCGCGTGTTAATCTTGAACTTGTTTAGTGGATCTTGGTTTAGTTGGTTTAGAATAGCTTTGTCATAGCTTTGGAAATTTTGAGTGCCTTTGGAATTAGTGGAGCCCTTTGGGGGTTCCTTTTTATGACTTGAGAGTACTTGGGGGTTTACTCGAGATTCTTGATTTGGTGTTTTATCTCGATTTACTTATTTTGTTAATCCCTTCAACTTTCATGTTGATCTCGTTCCCGTCCCGAATCCCGAAACTCGACTTTTCTAGCTTCTTGGGCAAAATAGTATTTTTACACTAAATCTGTACCCAATATTTAATATTCCCGAAACCCGCGAAACATATACTTTTGGAAAGTAGAAATTTCAACGATCATTTCTTCCTTCTTCGTCGTTTTCATCCGAGGTCTTGAGAACTACTATTTCAGCCCAACAAGATTGCTAGTTAATGGAGCCCACTTGTGTTGCTTATAAAAGGGAGCTCATCCCCTCCCTTTTTCTCTTTTCTAGCAACTTTCTCTTGTCTAGGGTTTTCTTGCCTCCTTTCTTCTTCTTTTTGGCTTTTCCATCATCAAGACACTACCAAGCTTGCACCAACAAAAAAAAGGACTTCATCATCTTCTTCACCACTGATGGACCCGATTCTTCCCTCTCTCCCGCTGCCTCCGCCCCGGGTCTTTCGGGGTACGGTGGAGGGGAGGAGAAGAAAAGATAAGGGGTATCAACATCTTTCTTTTTTTTGTACGGGTATGCCAATTTCACTTTTCTACTTGGAATTTAGGAATGGTGATCCGAAGATTCACCTTCACAAGTAGAAAGGGGAAATGAAACTTTTTCTAGTTTCTATTGCACGCATATTTTAAGAAAAGAGACAAAAGGGTTTTTTTTGAATGCCGTGAAAGGTGATTTCATTTGTTGCCGTGAAAGGCGATTTTGCCGTAAAAGGCGATTTACAAGTCTTATCCATTATGAAAGACAAGAATTGTGATTTTTGTCTCTAAAAGAAAAATAAAGTACAACAGAAATCAAGAAAAGGAATCTGACTTCTCATTCGATTGTGGGGACACGTTCAGATCGACGGTCGCGAGTCATGTATGGGCTCCTCCATCGTCCATGCAGATGAGAACACGATGCTTGGATTCTTGGCTTGGCTTTTTAACCTCAGATTTTTAAAGGACAAAGACCAAGAGAAGGTCTTATATCCGATAAAAAGCTAAGTAAACGGGCTGAAAAGCCACGTTTTAGCCATGTTGGTAGAAGAAGGGAGGTCCTTGGGGGGGTGGCCCCCCAAGGGTGCTTCAATCACCTTTTGGTGGTCTTTGCAGCAGAGTTGCAGGGCCTCTGGATTTTTTTGTCTTCGTCGGGGGGAGAGCGAGAGCTAGATCATTTCCCTTTGGAATGCCCTCCTATTTATAGGCCTTTGGTAGCCATTTAGGAGAGTTTATGAGCATTGAATGCATTAATACTCATAATGGGAGGAGTTACAAGTTTTTAAATTACTTGTTTTGTAACTCCTTTTTCCTTGAATCTGATTGGCCGATGGAGAATAATGAGCCTTTAATTGCCTTTAATCCCCATCATGGGAGGAGTTTCATGGCTTTAATGCCATAAATCCTTTGACTTGTAACTCCAATTTGCTTGCTTTTGATTGGGCCGTCCAAAATAATGAGTTAATGACCGCATTAACTTGTCATAAAACGGGTCATTTAACCTCAGTAATTGGTCGCCAAGTCGCTCGAAGAGTTGCGGGCCGCGCCGCGTCTTTTGGAATTCTTCTTGCGATGACCGCCGGTGGATCCACATGTTGTTTGATGTCGGATGGCGATGCAATTTCAGACATTGATTAATGTCAACGTGCCGGCAACATCTGTCCTGTCGATTTCACGATCGGGCGGGCAGAAAGTGTGCTTTCTTTGTCGGCCGGTTGGCGATTTCGAGGCATCTAATGATCATCCAATGATTTCGGCGGCGAATCCGTGATGTTGAAGAAGACCGACGGATTTCACGCACGAAAAATTAGATTTTGGAAAAATCACAGGGGCCAATCAACTCGAAACGCGAAAAGGACCCGAAAAAAGGTCTTCCGGCGTTTTTTTGGGTCGCCGGAATTCCATGGTCGCCGGCGACCATGGGCCTTGGGCCCATTTTTTGGCTGCCGTTCGGTCGTCGTTTCTTTGCCGTTTTTCGATCTTTTTTCATTCTTTTTTCTTCTGTATTTTTCCTGACATTTCCCCTCATTTATTGGCCTGATTCTCTTGAAGAAAACCCGACGAGAAGCCGCGCAAATCGGAGCACAAAGTTTCCTATTTTTCTGGAAAGCCGAAGACTTTGTTGTGCGGTTTTGCCGATTTTTTGTCAAGCATTGAAACTAGGTCAAACGATGTCGGAATGACCTGAAATTTGACGTGGAGCTTCTTGAGCAGTAGATAGGACCAACCGTAGGCTTTGGTTTGAGTTTTGAAGCCTTTTGGGGTCCCGCAAACGCTTGCCTTAATTTCGTCATGAGAGAAATGTCGAGCTTTGACTTGTGGTCAACCGATGTCCGATTGACCTGAAATTTGACAGGGAGCCTCCTGAGTAGTAAGTAAGACCAACCATGGGCTTTGGTTTGAGTTTTGAAGCCTTTTGGGGCCCCGCAAATGCTCACCTTGATTTCACCTCGAGGAAAATGCCGAGCTTTGAAACTAGGCCAAACGATGTCCGTTTGACCTAAAACTTGACAGGGGACCTATTGGAGTCATTTTGAAATGATCCATTAGCTCAAATTTGGATGCCATGATTCCGGGGTGCTCCGCTGCCGGTAGGCTTGTTTTTGCTTCCTGAGAGTTGATGAAGGGTCAAACGTCGTCCGTTTGACTTGAAATTTGGCAGGGGGCCTTTTGGAGGTATTTTGAGACCATCCGTAGGCTCTGATCGAAGTTTTGAAGTCTTCGACACTGTCGCTGTCGGGAGCTCCTGCCTAGCTGTCGGAGGAGTGAAGTTAGGCCAAATGATGTCGAAATGGCCCGAAACTTCATGTGTACCCTTCTTTTGGCTGCTTTGAAGGATCTTGTAGTTTTTGTTTGATTCTGACAAGATCTGGTGCTTGAAGTGGCGCCTTCCTATTTATGGCAGGATGTGGCTCCATGTAGCTTTTGGTGTTGAAAGGACATAGTGACATTTTTGGTGTCAAAACCACTTCAAGGGCTTTCCATTGGTACCATTTTTGAAGAAATCTCTTCTCTCTAAGATCCTCATTTAGCTTGCCTTACTCATTTAGAGCACCTATTGGTAAGCTCTCTCCCTAATCTTCTAGATTTGTGTTCTTATAGTCCTTGAGAAGCTCCATTTTTATTATTGGGAGCTCTCTCTTCTTATTGCTTGGTTTGACCCATTTTTGGGTTTGTTTTGGGGTTTTTTTGTAGAGATTGTGATCTTGGCTTGCAAGGGTGGTTAGGAGGTTTTTTTCCTTTGATTTGAGACCCAAGGCAAGTGGATGATTTGATATGTTTAGCTTTGAATGAGTTTTATGAAATGCATTGATGATTTCACTATTTGTCTTGTGATATTAATGACTTGTTTAGATTTGAAATAAATGCATATTAGTGAATCTTGTTAGCTTGTTTTATCCATGATTTAGATTGCTAATCAGGTTTTAAGAATGAAGAAAAAGGAATGTAGAAAAAGGAATGAAGAAAAATGAATAACCCATTGCACTGCAGAAAACAGAACCTGGGTTCCGTTACGCAGTTCACGCGGTCGACCAGCCAAGGAGCTCGGTCGACCGGCCACACGGGGGTCAGGTTCTCTGTAACCTGACCAAAACACTATTCCCTCCTTTTTATTTACAACTATGGGTCGACCGGGCATTTATGAGAGGGGTCGACCTGACCTCCTCAGGTCCACCGGGACTGCAGTGTGTGCGGTCAACCGGCCAAGGGCCGGGTCGACCGGGCCAACTGCGAATCTCTCCTGGGAAGTGATTTTTACTCTTTTTTTAAATGGACTTAGGTGGAACTTGGTTACTCGTGCATAGTTTAAGGTTAATCCGGTTGTATCGGGACTTAACCTAATTCAATCTTGAACGGTACGGGACAACGGGATATTCCCTTTATAACTATGCACGAGGTTTGTACGTTTGGGTATCGCGAATCCTATCCCCTTTAGTGACTAAATAGGTTATACGATGCTTCAGGATTAACATTGTACTTAGGATCTCTTTTGAGGTTCCGTTTATTTTGAAGTTCATTTAAAAGTTTGAAAACCCCTAAGGTGTATAAAGGGTGCGGAATGTCTCCAAACTCAAGGAGTACCAAGTCGTTATTACAATGGACATACGGGGTCCTTAGTCACCTGATTTATCTAAAATCTCGACACTTGTCCCGAATTTCTCGAATTATGATTTATCATTCCCGAAAGTATTGAAAGTATATTTTAGCATTTTGCTAGCCCGTTTATACGTGCCCGAATAAAATGATACTTGTACCTTTGAGCATCCCGTCCCACCCGTTTACATACATGCACTTGATATGTTTTATACATGTTTCGATTTGTCATTTGACCTATGAGTCGACACCACTAAGGTTGGCTTTCCTTGCCGGTCTGATCCACCGAGTTGGAGACCCCTTCTTGTCCCGCCAGCTGCAGTTTGGATCCCGCTACCCGGTTATTACCGTGGTCTTGTCTCAATTCCCGGTTCGCTATAGTGGTCATGTCCCGTATTATATTATGTATATGTAAGTGTTACTTTTGTTGGATCTCCTCACTTCGGTGATTGAGACAACATCCCGATATACTTATGTCACTTCGGTGATAGAGGACTTAGCTATGTGTGGTTGCCATCTTGTTTGTTTTCCGTTTCCTTGGATACCTTACACGTTTTATATTGCATATGTATTTGAATAAATGATTCTCTCGTTTTATGAAACTATTGTTTAGACGTGTTTAAATATTTTCCAAGGTAATTTCTTTATTGATATGTCTTTTCACTCACCTGCCAAACCGTCGTGTTTGACCCTTTGCTTTAGTACTCAGGTCCCGTTATCGGTCTCCCCAAGGAGGAGCATGAGGAGGCGGTTGGAGAACCGCATCGTCTAGTCGTGTGGCACGCCGATGATGTCGTCTAGACGTTCGGTTGCCCGAGTGACGTAACATTTTGGGTTGAGTCTGACCATTCTTTTGGGAACTTGTTATTTTATTAATAGTGGCCTTTGTTGGCCTCTATTTTTGGGGACAATGTAATTAAACGATATTGTTGTAAACCTTAACTTTCTTTTGGGGTTATAGCACTAATGATCATTGCTCATTTTGATACTGGTATTAAATGTGTTAATCTTGTCATCTTGGACATGAATGTATGAAATAGATTTGCTACACGCTTCCGCACATAAAAGAAATATTTATGTTGACGTGATATCCTCACCACGGACACCTGTGGAAAATCGCGTGTACGAGTGGCATTCTTTTGTGGACTTGTATACGTTTTGGGTTTAAATTAATTCATCATCCATCATATACAATCACAATTACCGTCCCGATCCCGGATTAGGCCCGATGGCCCAGTCCGGGGTCGCGACACTACACATCTATTTTTTTGAACTTTTGTGAGCCCTATAATCACAATCAAGATCGTTAATCTTTTTTGAAATAATGAAAACAACTAGCGATAAAATTTTTTGCCTTTGATTTAATGTATAGATACCAAAAATGAAGAAAAACCTTAGAATCGTTGACTTCACATGTGTCGTATTCACAGTAGAATTAATGAAACTTGAATAGTGCGGTTTTTTATTTGTTTTCTTAACTGTGGGACCACCAAACTACCATCCAAACCGTTGGATAGATATATGAGTGTAAGAACTAATACGGCACCAAATTTGAACAATTGATCTATCATGATTATCGAGAAATTTGTTGAAAATCACTGTTTTTTTTACAAATTATAAGAACAAATTATAAGCCACATTTATTTCAGTTAAGGGAAAAAAAAAAAAAAAAACTGGACTGGTCAAAGTTTCCACTTCAAATAATGCGATATCCGAGATCCCTAGGATATTGCACACTACAATATCCTACAGATGAACAGTTCTACGATAATTACACATTTTCCGATAGTTCTGGTCGATTGCCAAGTTTAATACCTGTTTTATCGTAATTATCCCTTTTAACTTATTTCGCTGTGCCAGTCCCATACTAGTTCGTTCAAGTTCTGTGACGGGTGTTGCCGATCTCAACGCCATGCGCATGCTGGTTTTGTCAATCGAGTTGTGGCATTTTTGAAATTCTGATACGCATGCTGGTTTTGTCAAACGAGTTGTGGCATGTTTGGAATTTTCTGATACTTAACTAGTACTAGTATGGGTATTGACCAGCACCGAGTCGACTCATCACCTGAGTCGAGTGCCATGCGAAATTTCAAATTATGGGAAATAGTCAAAATGATACTTTGCTTTTTCACCATTTACATGATTTATTAACTAGATTATTTCTAAAAAATTTATAAAAGTTGTTTTTATGGTAGAAAGCATAAAAGTTAGAGAGTGAACAATATGTCATGGTTAGTGGTGTTCTTTCCTAGGCCGCCTTAGGTTCAATTTTGGGAAACTTTCAAAACAGGACATCCCACCATAAAGGGGACGGTCTGGTACTTTTCCCTTAATTTTTTCAGAAATTCTGTTGCAATGACTGAAAAAATTAAAGGGGACAAGATCAGTCTCTCAACTCCTTCCTTCTTCTTTCTTTGTGAAGACGGTCCCCTATTTTCTCCAATTTCCTCCATTTTCACTACTGGACAACAAATGCTTTGTTGCCACAGCAATTCTACATAGTCATGTTCACTTTACTCCATTCCCATCTAGACTCTGTGTCACCCCCCTAAACCCGGACCCTACATCGGCCTGACCTCGGGGAGCACGAATTACGAGTTCAAGTATGAATTATATTTTCTCCCAAGATCCGCGTGTGTGAGGATCACAAATTCTACACACTCTGAATATTTTGCGAAAGCTTTTATGGCGTTGCGACTTGGAGTCCATGGCCATCGGATTCCGCGTCGCACTCAACCGCTAGCATAAGGCTATCATATCAAGAACTATATCAAACTGGAATAAATCACCACAATAAAGTACAAAGCTGATAGTGACAAGATAATACATTCTCATATATGTTCAAGTTACAAATATCAATGTGTATTAATTACAATCCCGGGACAAAGGCTAATAAAAGCCATGCAAATAACAAGCTAAATAAACACTACCCCACATGTGACGTAACTCTGATGTCAAGCTCAATGTCTACGTGGCATAGTCGATACTACAATCTGCAAACTCATAGCTCCACAGCCAACACAAGCATTCAGCTCAGGTTGAAGAAGTCAAGACCTGAGTACCAAATAGTGGGTTAGACACGACGGTCTAACAGGTGGATGAAAAGATAATAGATGTACTGAAGAATAAAACATGTTATTTGATCAAATGTTGCATATAATTAAAACGGGTAGAAAAATCATGTATATTTGACAAATCCTGTATTCATGTAAAACGAGTGTAAAACATGGATCTCTGATAAATCAGGTATTCATTCAAAGCATGTGTAAACATAGAGATCTGGCAAAACAAGTGTTCATTTAAAACATCTGTAAAAGCATGTAAAGGTACCAAGGAACGGAAAAACAAGCAAGATGGCAACCACACGAAGCTAAGTCCTCTATTATCGAAGTGACAAGAGCATATCGGGGCATTGATCTCAGTCACACGAAGTGAGGAGATTCAACGAAATATACATATACATATACTATATGGGACATGACCACGGTAGCGAGCCGAGTATCGGGAACCACGGTGGCGAGCCGGGTATCGGGAACCATGGTAGCAAGCCGGGGTATCGGGATAAGACCATGGTAATAACCGGATAGCAGGATCCAAACTACAGCTGGCGGGACGGAAGGGGGATTTCCAAGTCGATGGATCAAACCAACAAGGTCATCCAAGCTTAGTGGTGCCGACTCATGGGTCACATAACAGAAATGGGGACATGTATAAAATACATATGATGCAATTATATAAACGGGCGGGACGGGAGTGCTCGAAGGCACAATTATCACTTTATTTCGGGCAATGCATAATCGAGATTAGCAAAAATGCTACAATAACAATCTCAGTTTTTTCCGGGCAAGACAAAGTCATAAATCATGAATTTCGAGAGTACATAATAAAATTCGGGAACAATGGAGTACAATTGAACTTTCGAAATTTCAGGACAAGTATCAGGGTTCGAGACTAATTCAAGGTGACTAGGGGTCCCGTATGTCGATTTCGATATAGACTTGGTACTCCTTGAGTTTGGAGATATTCCGGGCTCCTTACACACCTTGGTAATTTCAACACTTCCGTGAATCTTTGGGATATGATTTCTTTTCTCAAATGGACCTCCAACAAACATTTAAACATTACCTTCCTGCTCCAACATAATCCCCAGATGAACAGTACATGTCGCCCTTTGAAAGGGGTGCACAAACGATTGGGACGGAAACCCCTTCACTTCTCTTCATTCCCAAAATTCCTGGGAAGTTCGGTTACCTGGCGGTTAGCTGGCGTTAGCCGCTAATGAGTTTGGCGGTTAGCCGTTGGCTGAACTCGTGGCAGACCGCGGGTTGCCAGACAGGATGCAACATACTGGAATTGTAACCGCCTTAATTCGGTTGGCTGGCGGTCACTAAATGGCTAGCTGACTAGGTGACTGCTAGCTGACGGTCCCCTTCAGAACTGAAAACAGCTCTCTGGAATTATGACCGAACCAGGTTCGGTTAGCCGCCAGTCACCAGGCGGCTAGCCGACAGGTGACCGCCAGCTGACCACCCAGTTGCGGGAAATTCACATTGAGTTTAGATTCGAGCCTTTTCTTCCTCCAATCAATCCTCTTTATTTCTCATCCATTTCCTGCAATTAAATGAGCTTAAAGGCTCCTCCATTTCATCATTCCACATTTCACTTCTATTCCTTCAAATCCAACTAACCAAATCTCTTTCTCAACCATATTCAACCACAAAAGAGAAGAGAAAACACACCAATCATAAAGATTCATTTGAGCCATCAACAAGTATTAAATGGAAACCATAAATATCCATGTTTGCAAGATTTAAACAACTAATAAGACTCATTTATGAGCATTTATTTCAAAACCAATGCAAGACAAGAATAATTAATAAAATCATTCATATATCTCATAAAAAACCATTTCAAAACAACTATTCATCCACTCTCCTTAGATCCAAGCTTAGAAAATCAAGCTCTATTCACACTCTCCTCAAGGATAACCTACAAGGCATCAAAACCCCCCAAAATACAATCCATAAGAACCCTAAAATGGAAAATCACCAAAGACAAGGAATGGGTTCAAACAAGGCTAAGAAATAGGGCCTAAGGGGATGTCATTGTTCAACAATAGAAGATGGGAATGAGTCCTTACCTCTAGGGCCATCAATCAACAAGAAGGAGCTTGAAATAGGGGTTGCCTAGCTGAGATTTGCATAATAATGGTGTCCATGCATGGGAAGCTAGAAGGATGGAGAAGAAGAAGTTGAGCTCCAATCTCCATTTTTGTAAGGTTTGGAGGTTGATTTTATGAGAGGAAACGAGAAGAAACAGAGAAAAGGGCAAAAGCCCTAAGGAGCTAAAGCTCCTCTCCCTCACTAAGTGCTGGAAAGAATGGGGAAGAAGGGAGAGGGCTGGTCCTTCTATAAAAGGGTGGGTGTGGGTCCCATCATCACTTAAACTTGTCGTGATTAAAACATGGTTTTCCGGGCCTCGAATGAGTTTGACGAAGAAGAGAAAGTTCTAAAAGAATCTAGTTTCCAAAAGGTATATTTTTGACATGGTTCTGAAATTTCAAAATTTGGGTTCAGAATCAATGTGAAAAGACAGATTTACCCCCAGGGACGGAAAAACTGATTTTCGGAGCTTCGAATGGGTACGGAGCGAACACGAAAGTTGTAGGGAATGACGAGACTAGTCAAATGAAGCCGAAATGGAAATTTTTTGGAATCACAAAGAACTTCTCCAAGCTGATCACGCAAAACAAGTGGGACACTACGATCACTGACTAGGTTCACTGGCTTTCAAAACTCCCCAAAACTAATGAAAAACCATTCTATCTCACAAACTCAGTCAAATAAACACTAATCTCATTTAGAGAAACTAATCCACAATTAAAGCAACACTAATCCCGGAAATTAGGGGTCGGGGCCTCACATCCTCCCCCCCCCTTAGAACATTTGGTCCTCTAAATGAACTAAACAAAACCAAAAACAAGTGGGGACATTAATCCCACACGTCGAAAACAAAACCTCAAACGGCTGCTCCAATCGGTCCTCTCGAAAGCATCTGGACTCACTGGGTCATTCTCGCTGTAGAACTCTTTGGTCAACTATCAACAGTTGTCTTACCTTCTCCAACTGGCTCGAATCTGTTACTGCCCTGCCAATCTGACTGCTCAAGAATTTGCCAATTTTGACTCCTTCTAAGTTCCACCAAGTCTCTTGCTTTTAGCCACTTTGATACAAAAAATTCTTGGAACAATTCTGTCGACTTCATCACAACTGTCGAACCTAGGGTCTCATATCAAATGCACAATCTTCAAGGCGAACTCTTGCTAGCTCTAACTCTTTCTGCTCGTTGTTCTTGATCACCGCACAACAGTCGGTTACCGACACTAACATGCTTGTCCCTTCACCATTTTTTTAGCATTAGAAGCTCTGTCGTCACTCTTGCAATTGTTTTGCCAAGTCTGTTTCCTCCAACCAAAACTCAAAATAATTAACTTCTTACTCCGTGTATCTGTACGTTGTAATCCAATGTCCCTCACGTCGATAAAATCCGCAAAATCTTCGTTGTCAGGCGATCAAGTAAAGATCCTTTCTATTGTCAACTCCTTCATTATCTGCTGGAATTCGACTTCAAATGTTTCTAACATCCTGCCGAGTCTACTCCACCACATGGTTGCACTTGCTGAAAATTCCCGAATAATTCTCTGACAAAACTCATCAAATTCTAGGAATCTCTAACTCTGGACATCTCCTTGGAGTTCTACCAACTGAAAATTGTCTCTAAACATTGATGATCTGCCCTGCTTCCATACAACTGCACTATCCCCGGTTAAACATGGCGGTGTGATGAGTCTCTGATCGAGGTCTCTGATTCGGTTGAAGATCTCAACTGTCTAGACTTTTACTCAGCAACTTGTTCCTCTGACACAACCAACGTTTGAAGAATCCTTCCGTCAAACCCCTAACTCCCTTCAGATGTTTTTGCATAACCTCGAATCCGCTACTTGTCTTGTCCATCAAGGTCGGTCCAAGAGAATGAAAGTTCTGACTCATTCCGATGTACTGTAACTCTATCTTTGCCGCAAAACTCTGCACATAATGTCATTCTTCTCTGGATCTTTCAATTGAACTTGTCCATAGGTTATGATTCTCCAGTTTGCATCTGCACAGTATCTAAACTGATATCCCAAAAGTCCGTAAAGTCTGCAAGACCTCATCTATCATATGACCAGGTGTCACGACCCGGGCCCGAGATCAGAGCTATTAGGGTAAAACCCCGGGCCGCGAAGACAATCATACTCACTCCCATAAACCCCGAATTATCCGAAGTTAATACGAGATTCACAAGGGATCTATCATACGTATCTATCAATGTACATTTTTGGGGAACATTCATACATATGTACATTGACAAACTATTAAAACCGAGTAAGCCCTTTACTTAAAAGTAAGGTTAATATATAAACAATCCATTTTCTACGAAAGTCAACAGCTACATATTCAAACACAATGCAAGTGACATGTACTTACTATTCAAAACGAATATACATAAGTGTTTATCAAAACATTTCCCAAAATATTCCATTCAATTTCGCACTCCGAATCATATCCATTTGATCAATCCTCCGGGATGAAACGGACGGGCCTCCTCCGCTGGTGATACTGTCTCTACGGGACCGGCATGGACAATTGGACATGTAGTATCATCAGTAACACCGTGAACACGACGGTTCAACAATGCATATACAGTTCTATGATAGCACATGTTATTTCTATCAATTTACTGATTCAACAGTCCTAAACAATTCAATTCTATATCAGTATCCTATACAGTAAATACAGTATTAACAATAACTATATTGGCAACTACAATAGTATTGGTTTCACTTCAATTCAGTTTCTTCCTAAAGGAAGCAGTCGGTTAGTTCATATTCATTCATTCTCTCATTTATTTCATTATTTTCATTCAATTCGTTAATCATGTTAAGTATTTATTAATTGCTTATCAGTGGGACTCATTAGTCCAATGTATAACTTATCAATTCGGTAACTTTTCAGTCTATGACCTTTCGGTCCATAACCTTTGGGTCCATTTATGGTGGGATCTGCCAGTGTCTGGATCAGAGATCACTGGTATTACCACGGAGCTCCGAAACGCCCCCAATTCCATCTACTGCAGTAGGATTATTCATTAATTCATTGTTACCTTTCGTAACTGTATAGTGTTCAGTGTTACACTTAACAATCGTTCATTTTTCAATGTCACATTTAGTAATTATTTATTAATTCAATGTGGCCCATTAATGAGCTTCAAAAACCACTATGTAGTTAGTGCGAAACGCATAATTCACACCCAATTAACCTTTCTATTCAATCCTATTCCTATTCTAGAAATAATTATCTAAACCAAACAATTGAGTGAAATGTTCGTTATCGATGCACGTGTTACCATAGATGACATTACTTTAATTACATTGTGCATTCTGATAACCTTGGCTAACACTTATGAAGGTTTAGATATCATTAATACTACCCTCAAAAGTTAGGCACTCAATTTAAAAAGAATCAGAATTCAATCTACAATTTTCCTTAGTGGCGGTTACCTTGGCGGTTAACCTCATTTTGGCTGGCGGCTAGCCTTCAGCTTTCCAGAACCCTGTAATTCCTGATACACTCACTTAGTTCAGTCACCTCATCGGTCACCCTAACAGTCACCTCGTCGGTTACCCCTCGGCTAACCGAATTCTCAAATTCGGCAAGCCGAAATCATTTCGCTACCTATGGTTAGCTTTCCAGAAGCTTGTCTTCTGAGTTGAATTTTTGACTCAATTTCGGTCAGCTCACAGTTGCCTTTCGGCTAACCGAAATTCAGCGGTCAGCTTACGATTAGCTTTCCAGAGACTGGCCAGTTTATGGATTTCGGCGGTTAGCCTTGCGGCAAGCCGAACTACTCGAGAAACGAATTTCCAGAGCTTCAGAATTCTGAAGGAAAATCTGGAAATTGAGTCTCTTGAACTCAAAACACTTCAATAACACACTAAATCATAAGAGATGTATATACTTGCCTCTATTGAAGATTAATCCACAAAAACCCCTTGTCTAGCTTGGATTTGAGAAGGAAATGTCACGTCCCTCGAACTCGATTAAAGAATAAACTGGATCCGGGGAGTGAAATTCAGGACTAATTAAAAATTTTGTCTTTTAGGCCCAAGGATCGTAAGTTCGCTGTGAGGATATCAAGATTCAAGCCTCAAGTATAATAAGAATTGTGGAATTCATACAATTTCCAGGCATTTGGAATATCAACAATGGATAATGACTTCAATTAATAATTAAAGTTGCACAAAAGAATAAATAAGACTAAACGAAGAAGTTAATTAATTAGAATGGCCAACCCAATAATCAAGGTCATTTAAAAATGATAGTGATGTCAATAATGTGAAAGTTTCAACGAGAGATAAATAAGGAATAAAAGAATCTAATGAGGACCCAATGAATCTCTTTCATACCGGGATCGATGACGCTACTCTACGTCATCGGCACGCCACTCTCGTTCCTCCTCAACTGGTTGGAGATCCTTTGGGATCTCCTCACCGGCCTGCTCCTTATTGTAGTAACAGTCACCTGGGGTGTCTACATACCAAGGAACAGAGTTAACGACATGTTGAGCAATAGATAAGCAAAATACAATAAACATGACTTGCATCAAATATAGAGTAATGACAAGTATAATATCATATGAATACAAGGAAAGCAAAGCTAGGCATAAAGCATGAATAATAATCATGTGAGACAAAGACAGAAATCCTAACATCATCTAGCAATAACCACTATCAAGACAATGCAATGCAAGAATCAAGAGGGAGACTTCGAGGATGTTCAAGCCACCTCCCAGGGTATCAATAATGATCCATACTAGACTACTGATGCCAAAGTCCGGCTTCAGTGGGATCTTAGTTCCCGGTCCTGGGAATAACAGCACGGTCCTAGCCCACTCCCAGCTATTCAACGCAATGGACGCTGTCCAACACCGACTGCCCACCCCGATGTCCGAGTAACCGACCCATCAAATAAAAATCCCAAACTGCAGTTGGCCATGATATGCAAATAATAATAAAGTGGTGTTGACATGAGAATAGACCAAGACAAGCAAGTCTGGCTAGCTCGACACACAAGACATGTTCTAAGGAATTATCTCATTCAAGACAATACAAGACAAGTTATCAACATGATAATCCCTTACATGCTAGCCAGTCAAGTTTATCAAATACACGACACAAGGTTCCTACAGTACACTTTAAGCCAGATCCATACCCTAAGTCTACAAGAATTATGTTTCACAATTAGTTAAGTGTTTTATGCCAATAGAGTGTACAAGGAATGGTAACAACGGAAACAAGTTACGAGTCAAGGGGAAATTACAATTGAAACCTAGGCAACTGGTGTCATCCCTGCACCCTACATGTCTTAGATGAGTACGTATGGAAATTGGATCAATGATGCTTCTAGGGAAATTCCTTGGTGTACAATCATGTTAAGCATCTATCAAAACAATTCCATACGCATTCGGTTAAACCATGTGTAGTACACGAATACCTAGACAACCCATCGAAGCACACCAAGCCATGTGCTATGATTTTTAATTTCCATTAATGGTCAAGTGAGAGTCGGTTCATGGGTTCCAACACCTAAAGCCAAAACCTAGGTTAACAGTCTCATTTCGAATAAAACATGGGCTGGATCACTGATCTGAGTATTTATATCACTTCCTAATCTCCGATCGTGATTAAACTAGAACCATTAGATTCTACGTTCCAAGAGCTTTCCAACGGTATGTAGAACTCCAAATTTCGACGAACGAGTCAAAAGTTATGGTCATTCGAAATATGCCAAAATTCATGAAATCTGCCCCAATGCGGCTAGCCGAATTGGCAGGTGCGGCTAGCCGAAAAGGTGACCACAAGTGGCTGAAAATGCCCTTTAAAACCATGGTTACTAGAAATGTAACCGAATGGTAACCGAATTGCCTGTGGCTAGCCGAATTCTGGGCAGAACCACGAGTTGTTTGAGCCAAAATTTCAATAATTTTGAGTGGCTTCTTCTCCAACCTCTTCCCAAACCATTCCAATGGCCATGATCTGCACAAAAAGCCATCATGCTCTCCTCCAAACCACAGTTCATCCATTCATCAAGTCATCCATCCTAAATAAAAACCCATTCAACCCATTAATCCAATGCAAATCTACTTGCCTAAACCAAGAAAAAGATTTGGAAACTGGGGAAAACTCTAGGAAAAACCTTCTACCGCAGAAATCACGAATCTAACCCAACCAAACGCAATCTAGAACACCGAGAAGAAGAAAGAAAGGAAAAAGGTCAAGATCCAACCTAATCTAAACAAAAGAGAAGATGATTCAGAAGATGAGGGTGAGGGAAAGCTTACCAAACTGGTATCAATGGAAAGACGAGATCGAGAGGAAGAAAATGTGCGGCTTAGATCTTCGAGATGATTTCTCTAGGAAGGAGTTCTAGGCTTGAGAAGATGAAGAGGAAGAAGAAAGGGCTGCTGGAACTTCTTTGTTGTAGAGAACGAATGGGGATTTTAGGCAGAGAAGAGACGGAGAAAAAGACTGAATTGCCCTTAAGTGGGTCCGGTGAAGGAATGGACCACTTGAAGGGTTTCTAATCATCGAATCACGACGAGCCAAGAGACAAAAGTGATCAATGCGACGAAATCTTTCCAACGAACCCAAAAATCACGGCGTTTGGAATTTTTGGAAAAACACTCAATTTTACCTAAATTGCAAACTACCCCCCCTGCTCGGGTCAAACGAACTTGGAATCACACGAAACTTCATAGACTCTAATCCAACACTAAAAGAAACTCGCTCATGATCTAAACCCACTTAAATATCTAAAAACAATTAATTATAATAATAACAAGATAAACGATTCAATGGGCCTACTATTGGGCCCAACTGACCCAGTAAGGTCGCGGGCCTTACAAGAAACTTCTCAACTTGAAGCTTTCTCTCCAAGAAAACCCAAGAAGAAGATGAAGAAGATGAAGTGGATGAAGTCCCTTCACTTGAATCACTCCAGAACTTCACTTGATGCTTGAAGGAGAGAAAATGGAAGAAAGAAGAAGAAAATGGAAGGAGAAAAGGTGCCTAAGGTTTGGCTGTGCTGGGAATGAGATGAATGGACTTATTTAGCTTATATAAGCTCCCAAATTGCATTTAAATCCATTAATTCTTCTCAATTACAATTCGAGTCAAATGAAAGGTCATTTGATCCGTTTCTCATCGAATGACTTCGAGTCTATTATGAAAGTTAACGTACTCATCGAGATACACATGCTGGTATCAAGAGTTTCCGTATTCGATAAAATACATGAAATTTCATATTTACGAAAAATTCCTTAGTTTCCTTGTTTGAGTCTTAGTTTCCTTGTTTGAGTCTAAACTCCACTTAATTCATTCAATCTCTTTCACTACTAATTCATTAAGCCTAAATCATTCATTTTAGGCTAATTCAATTCTATTTGGTCATAAACCATTATTAGCTTAATTAAACATATTTAATTAGCTTAATTTCCAATCAATTAGAGTTAATCTCAATTAACTCAAGAAGGAGTCTAACATTCCCCTAAACTTTTAGAATCATTCGATCTTCCGAATGCAATACAAATCAATACAAGTCAATAAGTAATTCAAATAAAAATCACCTGAACGAATAGCTCGGGATACTTCCGAGCCATTTGCTCCTCAAGCTCCCATGTAGCTTCACTGGGTTCATGATGATCCCAAAGGAGCTTGACCCATTTTGTCGTCCTTGTACGTAGAATTGCCTCTTTGGTATCTATAATCTAAATTGGCCTCTTAGCATATGTGGTGTTCGGTAACACTTGGATCTCTTCATGACGAATGACATGTGAAGGATTAGCCACATACTTTTGAAGCATTGAAACATGAAATACATTGTGAATACCAAAGTTCTCCTGGAAGGTCTAGGCGATAAGCCACATTTCCAATTCGGCTCGAGATTTTAAAAGGTCCAATGAATCTCGGGGTAACTTTCCCTTTCTGCCCGAATCGAATGGTGCATTTCATTGGAGAAGTCTTTAAAAAGACTAAATCATCAATCGCGAACTCTAAATCACGCCGACGATTGCCAGCATAGCTTTTCTGCCTTGATCTAGCAACTTTCAGCCTATCTTGTATTTTTTGAACCTTTTCTGTTGTTTTAGCAATGACCGTAGGTTCGTGGAAACTTCGAGTTCCAACTTCTTCCCAGCTCACTGGAGTCCTACATCTTCGATCGTACAGTGCCTCAAATGGTGCCATCTCAATACTGGAGTGATAGCTATTATTGTACGTAAATTCGTACAATGTTAAATGATCATCCCAATCACTCTCGAAATCAACTACGCTGGCACGAAGCAAGTCTTCCAAAGTCTGTATAGTCCGTTCTGATTGTCCGTCTGTCTGTGGATGATAAGCAGTACTGAACCGAAGTTTAGTATCCACAGAATTTTGAAATGACTGCCAAAATGCGGAAACAAACCGACTATCTCGATCAGAGACAATCGAGACGGGTGTTCCATGTAATCAAGTCACTTCCTTGACAAACAATCTAGACATATCGCTGAATCCCATGTCCTTTCTAAATGGAAGGAAGTGTGCGGACTTCGTAAGACGATCAACGATTACCCATACGGCATTGTGTTCTTTTTCGTCCTTGGTAAACTAGATACAAAGTCCATCGTAATATGTCCCCACTTCCATCTAGGAATATTCAGTGGATGAAGCAATCCAGCGGTTTTCGGTGCTCAAATTTCACACGCTGGCAAGTTAAATAGGAAGACACATAACCTGCTATCTCCCGCTTTATGTTATTCCACCAGAATCTACCCTTGAGATTTCTATACATCTTCGTGCTTCCCGGATGCATAGAATATCTGGTGTGATGAGTGTCAGACCCCGACCCAGGTTTAGTATAATTTATTGTTATTTTAATTGTGATTAGTCACTAAGTGGGATTAGAGGACGATTAGCTTGAGTTTTTAGTTGGATTAGAATTTTGAATAGCTTTGGGGAATTTGGAGAGCGTAGTGTTCGGTTTGAACGGGCCCGGGGTGACCCGTAAGACGCGTGTTAGTGTGGGAATTCGAGTTATTGGATTTATTTGATTTTTGGAAAATATGGATTTCGACATTTTTGGATTTGTTATTTCAATTCCAACAACTTTCCTATTTGTTCCGTTTGCATTCGAACCTCAGAAATCGCGTTTTTCGAGAAAAAAGGGCAAAACAGTCTTTTCACCCCCAAATCTGTGCATAAATTTCGAAATTTGAAAACCATGAGGAAAATATACTTTTTGAAAATTAGATTTTTCAACGATCATTTTTCCCTTCTTTGTCAGCTTCATTTGGAACCCAGAAATGATAGACACAGCTATGTGAAGTTTTCAGGGCCATTGGGGCCCACAACCCATTTAAACAAATCAACCCACGTTTTATTTCCTTCTTCCTCACTTGATTCTTCTTCATTCAGTTTTCCTGCTACAAAGTTGAGAGAGTTTTCTCTCTTTTCTTCCATCCTCTCTCCTTTGCATGTCAATGGAATTGAGCCCAACTTGAAGAGTGAAGTTCACCATCTTCATCTCCATTTCCCAAGCTTTTCAACCATGGTATTTTCAAGGGATTTCAGCTGATTTCACCATCTTCTCCAAGCTCTTCTTCTTGTCTAGAACTCTTCAAAGGTTAGCAATGGCTTCTTGAAATTTTGGATTTTCTAGACCCTTTAGGATTGTTTCTCCATTCATGCAAGAGCTTTCATGAAAAGCTTCTTTGTTTTCCAAAATTTTGTGGATTTTTAGTGTTCTTCTTTGGATTCTTTTGTGTAGATTGGAGTTGCTGAGTTGAGAGTTTCTTAGAGTGTTTTGGTGACCAATTTGTCTCAGGCAAGTGAATAATTGGATTGTGTATACATGGTGTAGAAATTTTATTTTCTAAGAGCTCTTTTGATTTGAACTATGAAGCTTTGAAGTGGGTGGTTGTGTGTGAATTTTGTGCAGGAAAATGGTTTAATGTTGGCTCATCTTAAGTTGCATTTTTGTTGCTTGAGATTTCAGTTTTGTTTAGAAATGATAAATTCTGTATTTACCTAATTGAATTCTGAAATTCTGTTTTCTTGCTTGTCTTTGATATATGATATATGAATTGGGATGATGTGACGATGATGGTGGTTGAAAGAGGGTGTTTGGAGGAATTTGGAATTCAGTTTTGAGTGAGTTTTGAATAAAAGAATGAAGGAAGAGTGCTGAATGTGAGAAGAAAAAAAAAATTCTGCAACGAGGAGAGAGACAGTCAGCTCCCAACTGACTGTCCACGGGCTGGACAGAGGCCCAGCCCGCTAGAGGGCGCATGGGCCCGCTCGAGCGGGCCTGGCTTCTGCCACAGCCCGCTCGAGCGAACTGGGCCAGCTCGAGCTGGGCCTGGGTCATTTCCTGCATGGATTTTTGGGCTGTTTATGCTAGTTTTGATGGATTTTTGGGCTGTTTAGGCTAGTTTTGAGCCCGGTTTGAGTATGAAAGTTCCCTAATGACTTATTAAGTATCGGGAATTAAGAATTTGAGCCCGAATCATTTTTATTTGATTCAAACTATAGAAAAAGTTTGGAAAAGAATTAAACTTACCCGGGAATTTTCTATTAGTCTTAATGTAAACTTTATGTCCTCAATTGTCGGTGACCTTCAGAGACACCAACTTCTTCACTCATAAACCGACATGGAGACAATAAGTGTGTATTGGGACGGCCTCGGTAAGCCCATCAAACATTATCAATCATCCAAATCATCTCATTCCAAGCTAGAGAAAGTTTATGTTTTCTTATAAATTCGTTTGAAACAAAGTTGAATAATTTGTCAGGTTTGAAAAACAATGAAAAGGCTACTCATCTGATTTGTTCTGAATTTGTCTATTTATTTTGATAAAGAGCAGTCCCTTTATCCGGTTTGAATTGTGTTCAATGGTTTGAATTGTATCGTTTTGGATTTGAATCTCAAGGCAAGATGGGGCCAGAGCTTTGTAGTGCGAGCCCATGAGCCAAGGAGAACTTGACTTGTATCGGTTCAGGTTTTGAAATGTAAAGGCACCACTAAGCTTAGGTTACCTTGTTGGGCTGATCACCCAGCTTGGAATCTTTAAAACTATTTGCCAACTGCAATTTGGATTCTGTCTGTTTGTCCGGCCATGGCAACGGTTCTGTTTCCGGTCCCACGAGTAGTGGCAACGGTTCTGATTTCCGTCCCACTTTATGTGGCAACGGCTCTGTTTGTTCCGGTCCCACGGGTAGTGGCCACGGTTTCTGTTTGCTCTTGTTACTTCGGTAATAGGAGAATTTAGCTAAATGTGGTTTGCCAATATTTTGAATATTTATCAGTTAGCTTGAGATATTTAAATTTATTTGCACAGAAATACTTCATTTGATCTACTCCTTATACATGATTTGTTTTTACCAGCATTCTTATGATTTTAAACATGATGTTCATAACTTGTATATCAGATCTGTTTTATTCACCTGCCAGACCGTCGTGTCTGATACTTCTCTTGTTTGGTGTCAGATGTCGGACCCGCAGCCTTTGAGCCGGAGTTTACGCAGGAGGCAGTAGGGCCTCAGGTGGAGCCCAAGTGGCAACCAAATGATGTCATGTAGACGTCACGTTTGGTTTGAGGGCATCGATAACATCTTTTGGGGAAGTGACAGTTATTTTTGGGAATTTTGTTGTAGCCTTGTTGGCTTTGTCAGGGACGTGTAAATTAAACTACTTTTGTCCTCACAACTGTAATTAACTTTGGTTATGCTATGTATATATTTCTCTTTTGATATCGAACTTGTACATTCATCTTGGGTTATATGGAGTTTTATTTTGCTACATGCTTCCGCATAACATTATTTTTGATGTGAAATCGATTTATTAGTTGTGATGGATCGTCTGGGATCCTCACCGCGGAATCCTGCGGGAAAATCATTAGCGCGTGCGGGTGAATTTTTCTAGTCCGTCGCACCGCGTTCCCCGGATTAAGGACTTGATTGTGAGGGCCTCGGTCTGGGGGCGTGACAATGAGCATCGAACATCACTGCCTGCTTCAAATCTCCTTGTGCTAGCATACACAATCGGTCTCTAAAATAGAGGACTCCTTCTACCAATACAAAGTCTGGTCTAGCTACAATGTTATCCTTAATCTTCACCAATTCATGATCTTTGAACTGCCTATCTTTGATTTCTTTGATAAGAAGTGGTTCGAATACAGACATTGCTGCAATCATTCTTCGGTCATCCATTATCTCAATGGATACGTCGAAATCCTTGAACTCTTCAATCAAATTCCATTCACCGGCCAATGATGCCAAGTCAGCAAATTTCCAACTCAAAGCATCAGTTACGACGTTACCCTTTCCAGGTACATATTTGAATGGAAAATCGTAATCCTTTATTAGCTCTAACTAATGGCGTTGCCTCAGATTTATATCTTTCTGAGCGAACAAGTACTGAAGACTTCCGTGATCGCAGTAGACTTCAAAAGTATCTCCGTACAGATAGTGTCTCCATTGCTTCAATGGCAATACAACAGCCGTGAGCTCTAGATCATGAGTAGCATAGTTCTTCTCATGTTCCTTTAATTGACGCAAACCATAGGCAATCACCTTGCCGTTCTACATCAATACACATCTTAATCCAATACCCAAGGCATCTGAGTAAATCTCAAATCCTCCTCTTCCATCGGGTAAGGACAAGATTGGGGTTGCTATCTTAGAAAAGTCCTTGTCGAATCGCCTGTAATAGCCTGCTAATCCTAAGAAGCTTCGAACTTCTGGCACGTTCTTCGGACTTTGCCAATTGGTAACCGCTTCAATCTTAGCTGAATCAATAGCTAATCCATCTCTGGTAATGATATGACCCAGGTATGCAACTTTCTGTAACCAAAAGTCGCACTTTTCTAATTTTGCATATAACTGATTCTCCCTTAGTATCTGCAAGGCTGTTTTCAAATGACGTGAATGCTCTATCTCTGACTTTGAATAGAGCAGGATGTCATCAATGAAGATCACAACGAATTGATCCAGATAGGAAGTAAACAACCTATTCATCAAAGCCATAAACACTGAAGGTGCATTGGTTAGACCGAAAGGCATCACTAGAAATTCATAGTGACCGTAACGAGTCCTGACTGTAATTTTCTGCGCATCTAGATCTTTAACTTGAATCTGATGATATCCAGATCGAAGATCAGTCTTGGAAAAATACGCTGCACTCTGGAGTTGATCAAACAACTCATCGATCCTAGGCAGTGGATACTTGTTCTTGATCGTCACTTGATTTATCTGCCTATAGTTGATACACATTTGAAGGGTGCCATCCTTTTTCTTTACGAACAGTACAGGTGCTCCCCATGGCGAGACACTAGGTCTAATGAAACCCTTGTCGAGCAAATCCTGTATTTGTTTCTTCAACTCATATAACTCTGATGGTGCCATTTGATACCTTGCCTTGGATATTGGTACAATACCGAGCACAAGTTCGACTATAAACTCCACTTCCCTAGTCGGAGGTAGACCTGACACCTCATCTGGAAACACTTTTGAAAATTCACAGACTACAGGAATATCTCGTAACTCCCGTACAGGCTTTTTTTCTGAAAAAAATGTGATGTAGCCCTCACAACCACTACGCATCATTCGTTTAGCCTTTAGTGCTGAAACAAGCCTGGTGTCATACTTCTTCTGGACTCCTTCAAATAGTGCACTGGCATTGGCCTCATCCACCTTAAAGGTGATGATTTTGCGGAAACAGTCTAAGCAAGCCCTGTACTTCGCATGCCAATCCATGCCAAAGATCACATTGAAATCATTCATCGCTAGTATCACCAAATCAACTGGCATTGATACTTCTCCAATTCTAACAGTACATTGAGATACATACAATTCATATACTACTCTTCTCCTTAAAGGAGTAGAAACAGTAAAATCATAGGCTAATTGCATTATCCGGTTTTGCATATTACAAACAAATGCAGGTGCTACAAATGAATGTGTGGAACCGGGATCAAATAATGCAATAGCAGGTCGATTATCTACAATGATTATACCTTCAACCACATTTGTTGCAACATCAGCTCGTTCCTTGTTGACGGCATAAGCCATTCCAACCATCTGTGGCCTATTGGGCTGCTATTGTTGTCTTGGCTGCTGCCTCTGCCATTGACGCTGCTAGCCTTGACGTTGAGGCTGCTATTGCTGTTGCGTAGAAGGAGCTGGCAAGGCTAATCGCTGCTGAGGAGCAGGAAGTGTTGCTTGTCCTTGAGTAGGTCGCTGGTAAGGAGCTCTGTCATCTCTCCTAGCCTTTGGACATTGAGCCATCTTGTGTTCCAAAGAACCACAGACTAGACAGGCTCTAATAGTCCTCCAACATAACTCAGTTCTGTGAGCTTTTCCACAAGTATCACCGACTGGTTTGACCTTGTTCCTGTCATTCCTATCATTTCTAGGAATGAATTTCTGTTTCTATCTCTTACTCTTGGATTGTCCTCCTTTCTTAAACCATGAATTACTACTTCTCTTGGTATTCACAGCCTCTACTTCCTTTTTTCTCTGGACTTCCTCCGCTGTATATGCCCTATCGACGGCATCATCAAACGTCGTAGGCATTTGCCCAGCCAATACGATCGTTTTATACTATGGATTTAGTTCAAGGAGGAATCTCTTGACTTTCTTAGCTTCAGTATCTACCAATTCGGTAGCGTACTTGGATAGTTGTAAGAAGGTGTGAACATACGCAGCCACAGTCAGTTGACCTTCTTTCAAGTTTAGAAACTTTGCTTCCTTTTGTTGCTGTACATGTTCTGGGACAAACTTCCTTTGAAACTGTTTCTTAAAAGTTTCCCATATACCCTCTGCTGGCATCTCCTTAAACATGTCCTTGACACTTTTCCACCATGTTTTCGCTCTCCCTTTAAACATAGTGGAGGTAAGCAACACTCTTTGTTTATGAGTGCAGACCAGAGTATCAAACACATCTTCAATGTGTTCTGGCCATTCATCAGCCTGCATCACATCTTCATTTCCATGGAACTCGGTGGCTCCTTTCTTACGGAATCGCTCATAAATAGCATGAGGGCCCTTGTCCTTATGCTGTAACACCACTTGTGTCTCAACATGATGTTGTTGTTGGACTGGCAGTACAGGTGGAGTTTGCAATTGAGCCTGTAACTGGCTTTGAACTTCTAATAAGGCAGCTGTTTGGGTCTGTATACCCATTTGAGCTTCCTGACTCCTAGCTAGTTGGGCTTGCATGCCCGTTTGTGCCTCATGGCTTCTAGCCATCTGTTCGTTACTTCTGGTTAACTGCTCCAGCATAGCAGAAAACCTAGCAACAGCATCAGATATAGGAGGGGAAGGTGTGACAACCTTTATGAAGTCATTATTCCCAGATCCTGATCCAGAAGCCATACTGTAAACAATATAGAAGGTAAGATTACATCTTAACACTTCCATCACATATATATCACATATAGTGAAAGCAGTAAACATAAATCCTAAGCTGGATTTGTTCTAAACGTAACGTTCCTCACTTCGTTCTTAGTTTCACTAAGTCTTTTAAAACTTTGTATCCTAGCTTTTTAATTAGGCTCTGATACCAAACAATAAGTATGTCACGACCCGGGCCCGAGATCAGAGCTATTAGGGTTAAACCCTGGGTCGCGAAGACAATCATATTTACTCCCCATAAACCTCGAGTTAGCCGAAGTTAATACGAGATTCACAAGGGATCTATCATACGTATCTGTCAACGTACATTGACAAGCTATTAAAACCGAGTAAGTCCTTTACTTAAAAGTAAGGTTAATATATATATACAATCCATTTTCTACAAAAGTCAACAACTGCATATTCAAACACAATGCAAGTGACATGTACTTACCATTCAAAAAGAATATACAAAAGTGTTTATGAAAACATTTCCCATAATATTCTATTCAATTTGGCACTCTGAATCATATCCATTCGATCAATCATCTTGGAGGAAACGGATGGGCCTCCTCCGCTGGTGATACGGTCTCTACGGGACCGGCATAGACAATTGGACCTATAATATCATCAGTAACACCGTGAACACGACGGTTCAATAATGCATATACAGTTCTATGATAGCACATGTTATTTTTATCAATTTACTGATTCAACAGTCCTAAACAATTCAATTCTATATCAGTATCCTTTACAGTAAATACAGTATTAACAATAACTATATTGGCAATTACAATAGTATTGGTTTCACTTCAATTCAGTTTCTTCCCAAATGAAGCAGTCAGTTAGTTCATATTCATTCATTCATTCATTTATTTCATTGATTTTCATTCAATTCATTAATCATGTTAAGTATTTATTAATGGTTTATCAGTGAGAGTCATTAGTCCAATGTGTGACTTATCAATTCGGTCACTTTTCAGTCTATGACCTTTCGGTCTATAACCTTTGGGTCCATTTATGGTGGGATCTGCCACTGTCTGGATCAGAGATCACTAGATTGTTCATTAATTCATTGTTACCTTTCGTAACTGTATAGTGTTCAGTGTTACACTTAACAATCGTTCATTTTTCAAGGTTATTAATTGAGTGTGGCCCATTAACGAGCTTTAGAAACCACTATGTAGTGCCAAACACATAATTCACACCCAATTAACCATTCTATTCAATCATATTCCAATTCTAAAAATAATTATCTAAACCAAACAACTGAGTGAAACGTTTGTTATTGATGCACGTGTTACCATAGATAACATTACTTTAATTAAACCGTACATTCCGATAACCTTAGCTAACACTTATGAAGGTTTAGATATCATTAATACTAGCATCAAAAGTTAGGCTGTCAATTTAAAAAGAACCAGATTTCAATCTACAATTTTCCTCAGTGGCGGTTACCTTGGCGGTTACCTGGCGGTTAACTGCATTCTGGCTGGTGGCTAGCCGATTTACATTCGGTCAGCTTTCCAGAACTCTGTAATTCCTGATACACTCACTTAGTTCAGTCACCTCGTCAGTCACCCTAGCGGTCACCTCGTCGGTTACCCCTCGGCTAACTAAATTCTCAAATTTGGCTAGTCGAAATCATTTCGGCTACCTACGGTTAGCTTTCTAGAAGCCTGTCTTCTGAGGTGAATTTCTGACTCAATTTCAGTCAACTCACGGTTACCTTTCGGCTAACAGAAATTTCAATTTCGGCTAACAGAAATTTCAATTTCGGCGGTCAGCTCACGGTCAGTTTTCCAGAGACTGATCAGTTTATGGATTTCGGCGGTTAGCCTTGCGGCTAGCCGAACTACTCCAGAAACGAATTTCCAGAGCTTCATAATTCTGATGCAAAATCTGGAAATTGAGTCGCTTGAACTCAAAACACTTCCATAACACACTAAATCATAAGAGATGTATATACTTGCCTCTAATGAAGATTAATCCACAAAAACCACTTGTTTAGCTTGGATTTGAGAAGGAAACTTCTCAACTTGAAGCTTTCTCTCTAAGAAAACTTAAGAAAAAGATGAAGAAGATGAAGTGGATGATGTCTCTTCGCTTGAATCACTCCAGAACTTCACTTGATGCTTGAAGGAGAGAAAATGGAAGAAATAAGAAGAAAATGGAAGGAGAAAAGGTGCCTAGGGTTTGGCTGTGCTGGGAATGAGATGAATGAACTTATTTAGCTTATATAAGCTCCCAAATTGCATTTAAATCGATTAATTCTGCTCAATTACAATTCAAGTCAAATGAAAGGTCATTTGATCCATTTCTCGTCGAATGACTTCGAGTCTATTATGAAAATTAACGTACTCGTCGAGATACACATGCTGGTATCAAGAGTTTCTATATTCGATAAAATACGTAAAAATTCATATTTATGAAAAAGTCCTTAGTTTCCTTGTTTGAGTCTAAACTCCACTTAATTCATTCAATCTCTTTCACTAGTAGTTCATTAAGCCTAAATAATTCATTTTAGGCTAATTCAATTCTATTTGGTCATAAACCACTATTAGCTTAATTAAACATATTCAAATAGCTTAATTTCCAATCAATTAGAGTTAATCTCAATTAACTCGGGACGGAGCCTAACACAAGGTAACAATCCACTCTGTATATGGCTCTTTACATCGCAGTTGAAAACTTACTTCCCATCATTTTAACCACACACCGATGCAACCCGCTAAGTCAACTTCACCATCATTCTGGAGTTGTTGAAAATCCTCTAGCGCTCCTCTGACAAAAGTCCATCAATGATTAAGAAATTTCTAGCTCTTGGCATCACTTGAAGTTCTGTCAACTGAAAAATCACCTCAAACTTCCTTAAATCCACCATTTGTCTGGTGTCTGGAGTCTCTTGACTTAGGAGAATATTCCAAGTTTATCCAAAAATCCACGCTTACTTGCCTGGCGCACCATTTGACGGTACACGATCAACTGTAATTGGGCCTCGATATGCTGTTCGCATTCCTTATTGTCTAACAACTGCTCACAAATCCCTTCGCTAGCTTCATCTGTGACATCGAAAAGTTGAAAATCTTACCAAAGTCCTTCGAGATCTACATGCTAAGTCCACAAAACTCTGACTCCCTAGCACGAAAACAAGAAAAAGGTACTAAATGTGGGTGCGGAGACATTAAATTCTCCCCCACTAGAAAAGAATTTGGTCTCCCAAATTCCCTAACAAGAGCAAAAAGGGAAGAGACAAGGAGGGTCTCCCTAACAAGAGGGAAAATAAACCCGAACCCGCCAAAACGACATTTAGCCAAAATAAAACAATAAATCTAATGATTCTTGTCCACACATCTTAAGGTTCCTAGAGTGTTTTATTTCCTAGAAACTTGCCCGCTCTGATACCAGTCTGTCACGCCCTCTTCAGCACAGAAAATAGATCTCTGAAATTGTGACCGAACCAGGTTCGGTTAGCCGCCAGTCACCAGGCGGCTAGCCGACAGGTAACCGTCCAGCTGCGGGAAATTCACATTGAGTTCAGATTCGAGCATTTTCTTCCTCCAATCAATCCTCTTTATCTCCCATCCATTTCCTGCAATAAAATGAGCTAAAAGGCTCCTCCATTTCATCATTCCACATTTCACTTCTATTCCTTCAAATCCAACCAACCAAATCTCTTTCTCAACCATATTCAACCACAAAAGAGAAGAGCAAACACACCAATCATAAAGATTCATTTGAGCTATCAACAAGTATTAAATGGAAACCATAAATATCCATGTTTGCAAGAGTTAAACAACTAATAAGACTCATTTATGAGCATTTATTTCAAAACCAATGCAAGACAAGAATAATTAATAAAATCATTCATATATCTCATAAAAAACCATTTCATGTTCAAAACATCTATTCATCCACTTGCCTTAGATCCAAGCTTAGCAAATCAAGATCTAATCACACTCTCCTCAAGGATAACCTACAAGACATCAAAAACCACCAAAACACAATCCATAAGAACCCTAAATTGGCAAATCACCAAAGACAAGGAATAGGTTCAAACATGGCTAAGAAATAGGGCCTAAGGGGATGTCATTGCTCAACAATAGAAGATGGGAATGAGTTCTTACCTCTAGGGCCATCAATCAACAAGAAGGAGCTTGAAATAGGGGTTGCCCAGCTGAGATTTGCATAATAATGGTGTCTATGGGAAGCTAGAAGGATGGAGAAGAAGAAGAAGTTGAGCTCCAATCTCCATTTTTGTAAGGTTTAGAGGTGGATTTTGTGAGAGGAAGCAAGAAGAAATAGAGAAAAGGACAAAAGCCCTAAGGAGCTGAAGCTCCTCTCCCTCACTAAGTGCTGGAACGAATGGCGAAGAAGGGAGAGGGCTGGTCCTTTTATAAAAGGGTGGGTGTGGGCCCCATCATTACTTAAACTTGTCGGGATTCAAACATTGTTTTCCGGGCTTCTAATGAGTTCGACGAAGAAGAGAAAGTTGTACGTAAAAAAATCTAGTTTCCAAAAAGTATATTTTTTACATGGTTCTGGGATTTCGAAATTTGGGTTCAGATTCAATGTGAAAAAGATCGATTTGCCCCCATGGCTGGAAAAACTGATTTTCGGAGCTTCGAATGGGTACAGAGTGAACACGAAAGTTGTAGGGAATGACGAGACTAGTCAAATGAAACCAAAATGGGAATTTTTTGGGAATCATAAAGAACCTCTCCAACCTGATCTCGCAAAACAAGTGGGACCCTACGGTCACTGACTAGGTTCACTGGCTTTCAAAACTCCACAAAACTAATGAAAAACCATTCTCTCTTACAAACTCAACCTAACAAACACTAATCTCACTTAGAGAAACTAATCCATAATTAAAGCAACACTAATCCCGAAAATTAGGGGTCGGGGTCTCACAATCTGTTGAGTAACACCTGTTAGGGATTTTGTATTTGCAATTTGATGGATGCATTATCATTCAAGCATCATTTGATTTGCACACATATGCATTGATTTGAGAAATCTTGAAATCTTGTTTTATACATGCATTGTTTTTAAGACTTGTAAAAATCTTGGTTCATGCATGTTTTGATTTAAACTTGGATGCAATTTGTTTTGAAAAGGAATTTTATAAATCAAGCTAGCCTTTGATTTTAAAACATTCAAATCATCTTAGGCTTTTTAGGTTTCATGTTTTTAAAACTCTTAGAATAATTTAAACATGTTTCCAAGCTTGATTTAATGGCCCAAAAAGTTCCCTCAAGAAAAACTCTAAAATATGCAAAAATATGCAATTTGAGGGAAGTTGGTCCCAGGCTCGGGTCGACCGCACTGTGTGGCCGGTCGACCGCGCCTATGGACCCGGTCGACCGGCCACACTACGCGGTCGACCGGGAAAGAGCCGTTAGGCTCTCTTTCAAATGGTCAGTTTTTTGACCGTTGAAGGCCGGTCGACCGGGCAGTGTACCAGGTCGACCGGGGACTAGCCGTTGGGCATTTTTTGGTATAAAAAGAAGCTCATTCCCATAGAAAAAATGAGGAACAAAGAGGCCCTCCTTGAGATGTTTTGAGGCCAAACAAAGGAGAATGAGCTAAGGAAGGCTAAGGGACATTTGGAAAGCTAAAGCTTGGTTTCATGGAGTTAAATCATTAAGTAAGCTTTACTTTTCCTAATCATATGTTTTCATGATTTGTTTTATTTATTGGTAAATCTTGTCTAGCATGATAAACTATGATTGGTTGTATCCTTAACATGTTTTATGTTTTGAATTGATCTATTGTTTTAGATGCAACACTTTGAGATTCAATCCAAGTAGTACTTGAATTGGTAAATCTAAGTAGATCATGTTAATGGAAAAATCTTTGAAATTATATGTAACATGATCCATATACTTGGTTGAATCTTTGGTTGTTGTTTTCCATCATAAGAAAATCACTTTCAAATCTATCTTATGTTTTGGATTTAACAACCACACAAATCATATGTTTTCATGTTTAGCTTTAATTATTGGTAAATCTTCTCTAGCATGATAAACTATGATTTGTTGTGTCCTTAACATGTTTTATGTTTTGAATTGATTTATTGTTTTGGATGCATCACCATTTGATTCAATCCAAGTAGTACTTTATTTGGTAAATCTAAGTAGATCATGTTAATGAAAGAATCTTTGAAATTATATGTAACATGATTCATATACTTGGTTGAATCTTTGGCTGTTGTTTTTCATCATAAGAAAATCACTTTCAAAATATATCTTATGTTTTGGATTCAACAACTTCACATGTACTTTGTTTTAAAGTTTCACAACTTGCTTATCTTTGATAGGTATATCATTTTCAAGTTGTATTTTAAGTACATGTAATTTGTCCCTTGATTTCAATCAAATCTATTTTTGTGCTTTACACTTTCAAATGCTTTAAAGCATACATATATTAAGCTACATTGTTAAATTGATTGAAATCCTTATGCATCACATGTTTTGTTCTTAAACTTTCACAACTTGCTTGAACTAGATTGTTGAAACTTTTACAAGTTGTTTTTAAACATGTGATTAGCATTACTACCTCAATCATAAATGTTTTTATGAGCTAAAACTTTCAAAAGCCTTAGGCTTACATTTATGAACTTTCATTTTCAAAATGATTGAGGACATCACACACACACCTCATGTGCTTTCATCTTTGCATTCATAGTGTGTGTGTGTGTATTAGATTTTCACTTTTATATCCGCCTAATTAAGAGGCATTGTATTGAGCTATCATTGTATCTCCATCAAGTGTATGTTAGACACTACTTAGAGAGATAACCAACCTTGTGGTTGAAGAGGTTATTGCTTAGCCTATAAAAGCATAATGTATAGGTTGATGTTAAGCCTTGAAAAACATCATTGTAGAGGTTATTGCTAAGCCTTGGAAAGCATAATGTAAAGGTTATTGCTTAGCCTATTGAAAAGCATAAATAGTGGAAATCCGGTGGGGTGTTGGATCACAAGCCGGTAGTGGATGTAGGCATTGAGGCCGAACCACTATAAATCCTTGTGTGATGGTGCTTGCTTTGTGGTGATTGTTTTTATTAAGCTTCCGCATTTTATTTGTAATCACCACTTGTGACTAGTATGTTTTAAAGAAGTTAAAATTGGTTAAAATTGGTCATAAATGAAGCTCACCCTATTCACCCCCCCCTTTAGGGTTCGGATCCCCGGACTTTCAACACCCACTCCTACAGTTGGTTAATTTAAGGGTTTTATGAGATTTTTTGTCTCAATATCTAGTTTTGGAATGAAAGAGTTTGCTAAGTGGTGTTTATAGAACTGCAACCTAACTACTTTTGACACATTCCAAAGGTGAATATCCTTGAAATATAAACTTTTTAGAAACTAGAATTTTTTACGATCGTTTCCCTCTCCTTCGTCGAATGCAACTGAGGTCCCGAAAACCATTATTTCCGCCCCACAAGAATTTCAAGTGGTGGAGCCCATTTCATTTGCTATAAAAGGAGAACCCTCCTTCTCCTTTCCCTTTTCCAACACAAATCCAACCATAATCTAGGGTTTCTTCTTCCCTCTTATTCTCCTTGCTCTTCCATCCCCAAATCTCCACCAAACTTGCACCAATGGCAAAAATGGAAGCTATCTTCTCCTTCCTCACTACTAGAGCTCTCCATTGACACTATTCTTGAAGGAAACCTCCCATTCCAAGATCCACATTGAGCTATTCTTGCCTATTTGGAGACTTTACAAGTAAGCAATCCCTCCCTTTCTCTTTGATATGTGTTTTCCTAGCCTATGTGAGTCTCCATTTCTATTATTGTGAGCTTTCTTCTTCTTGTTCCTTGTTTTGACCCATTTGGGTTTTTTTTTTGGGTTTTTTTTTATTGTACTTGTAGGTTAACTTGAGAGGGCTTGATTAGAGAGCTTGTTTTGGCTAAGCTTGGACCTAAGGCAAGTGGATGAATGGATAGTTTGAGCCTTAAATGAATTTTATGAGAAATGTGGTTGATTTGTTATTTCTATTCATGTTTATTGACTTTCATTGATTTTAAAATAAATGCTCATGAATGCATCTTGTTAGCTTGTTTAACTCTTGAAAATATTGACATTTATGGCCTTGTGTTTCACACTTGTTTATGGCATTAAATGAATCTTGTGAATGTTAGGTTTCTCTTTCTTTTGTTGTGGTTGTTTGGGATTGAGAAGGAGGTGATTGGGGGATGTTGTAGAAGTTTTGATGGTGATTTAAAGGATGTTTGAATGAGGTTTTGAGCCTCCCATTTTGATGAAGGAATGAGGTTTAAAGGAGTTGTAAAAAGAGAAAAAGAAGAGAAGCAGAATTGTCCTGGAACCAGTTTCTGGACAGTTCACTCAAGCAAACTTGATAGGTCACTCTAGCGACCTGTCTAGGAAAGGGTTTCGTCCCATCCAGTGGATAGTTCGCTCGAGCGAACTCAACTTCGCTTGAGTGAACCCTCCCAGTACTCACTATAGAGAGTGGTTAGTTCGAGCGCACGGATAGTTTGCTCGAACCAACCTAAACTGGATGAGTTCACTCGACTGAACCCAACTTCACTCGAGCGAACCCTCCCAGAGGGCCATTCCAGAGACCACTTCGGTCGAGCGAACTCCTGGGTCCGCTCGAGCGATGGACACTGTTCATCTTGGGCTATTTTGGGAGCAAAAATAAAATGTTTAAATGATTGAGAGAGGTTTGTTGGGAGCCCTATTGTGATGGGAAGACTTATAATCATTGTTTAACACCCGTTTGAGAAAGAAACCACACTAGGAGATTCATTTGAAGTTTTGAAACTTCCTAAGGTATATAAGGAGCTCGGAATGTTTCCAAACTCAAGGAGTACCAAGTCCATACTGAAATCGGCGTACGGGACCCTTAATCACCTTAAACAAATCTCGAACCTGATATTTTGCCTGAAACTTCAAAAGTTCATTTGTGTTCCTTTGTTCCCGAGATTTATACTATATGACTCGTTATTCCCGAAAACATTGAAATTGTACTTGTAACAGTTGCTAGCCCCGAAATGTATTGCCTGATATGATAGGATATTTGTGCCTTTGAGCGCCCCCGTCCCGCCTGTTTATATACTTTCACTTGAAGTACTTTATATGTGTCTTGATTTCTGTTACTTGACCTATGAGTCAGCACTACGAAGCTTGGATAAACTTGTTGGTCTGATCCACCGACTTGGAGATCACCCTCTTGTCCCGTTAGCTACAGTTTGGATCCCGCTACCCGGTTATTACCGTGGTCTTGTCCTGATACCCCGACTTGTTACCGTGGTTCCTGATGCCCGGCTCACTACCGTGGTCATGTCCCGTATTATTATATTTATATATGCAAATTTTATTGTACCTCCTCACATAGGTGACTGAGGTCGACGTCCCGATATGCTCTTCTCACTTCGGTGATAGAGGACTTAGCTTCGTGTGGATCCCAACTTGCTTGTTTCCTGATTCCTTGGATACCTTACATATTTTATATTGCATATTGTTTTTCCAGTAAATGATTCTTCTGTTTTATGAAAAATTATTGTTTAAACAGGTTTTAAATGTTTTCCAAACCAATTTCAATTATTATCATATTGTTTTATCTTTTCACCCACCTGCCAAACCGTTGTGTTTGACGCACTACTTTGGTACTCAGGTTCAGTTGGCAGTTATCTTGAGGAAGAGCCTAAAGAGGTGGTCAGTGAACCGCGGCGTTTAGTTGAGTGGCATGCCGATGATGTCGTCTAGGCATCCGGTTGCTTGAGTTACGGCACTCTTTGGGGATTCTGATTAACCATTCTTTTGGGTTACTATTTTGAGATGTATTGGCCTTTGTTGGCCTTTATTCTTTTGGGGAGTGAAAAACTAACTGATATTTTGTATAAACTTTAACGTTACTTTTGGGAAAGTACTAATGATCATTGCTCACTTTGATATTCTATTATATAAATGTGTCATCAGTCTTGTTATTTTGGATATAAAGGTGTGAATTGGATTTGCTATACGCTTCCGCACTTAAAACAAATATACCTTATGTTGTTGTGATATCCTCATTGCGGACACCTGTGGGAAATCACGTGCATGGGTAATATCTTATCCTTTATTAACCCGTGGGCGTATTAACATATTTATTATATGTCTTATGGCATTAACCATTCATTCGTATATCATCATCACCTAGTCCCGATCCCGGATTAGGCCCGTGGACCCGGTCCGGGGTTGTGACAGACTGGTATCAGAGCGAGACATGTTTCAGGCAATTAAAAGAAACTAGCAATCCGGAGGACGTGACGAGGATTCATTAGAAATTCCGTTAGCTAACATCGTGTGACCCTTTATTGATTATTATGTACTAACAACTTGTTTTGCAGCATTATGCTGCCTCGTAAGAGACCGTTAAATGACAATCCCACCGCAAGTAATAGTGATCACACATGGCCAGTTGGGGAAGATACTCCTGACAACACCATGCAGAATCAGTTTCAGCAGATGATGCAGGCCATGCTTGACCAACAGCGTCAGCCTAATGAAAACCAAGTTAGACTACAAGAGCAGATGCTTAAGAAGGATGAAGACCATGCCAGAGAATTGGCAAACATGCAGAGGGAACTCCTAGAAGTATTACAAAGGAGACCCGAGCCGGTTCAAGTTGGATCAAACACTAGCCGGAGTGTTATTTCAAGGAGAGAGGAGAAATTTTCGTGCAGGGTTGGTCTCGGCGTTGAAAGCTGATAGACTATTGAAAAGTAGATGTGAGGCCTATTTGGCGTTCATCACGGAGGATAAATGGTCCCAAGGGGTGGAGGAGATCCCTATTGTTTGGGAATTTCTAGATGTTTTTCCAGAAGAAATTTAAGGATTACCACCCATCAGAGAAATAGACTTCACTATTGAGCTATTACCTGGGACCGCTTTGATCTCCATTGCACCATATAAAATGGCTTCGACGGAATTGAGAGAATTGAAGATACAATTGCAAGAATTGTTGGACAAAAGTTTTGTAAGACTGAGCATTTCACCATAGGGAGCTCTATTTTTGTTTGTCAAGAAGAAAGATGGTTTGATGAGAATGTGTATGGATTATCGGAGATTGAACCAAGCGACTATCAAGAACAAGTATCCATTGCCGATGATAGATGAACTGTTTGATCAATTACAAGGTGCTTCTTATTTTTCGATGATTGATTTAAGATCCGGTTACCATCAGCTGAGAGTCAGAGAATCAGATGTACTGAAGACAGCCTTCCGAACAAGATATGGTCACTATGAGTTCCTTGTTATGCCATTTGGATTGACTAATGCACCGGCAGTATTCATGGCATTAATGAACAAGATATTTACACAGTATCTATATCAATTTGTAGTAGTATTTATTGACGATATTTTGGTGTACTCCAAGACCAAGGAAGAACATGAAGAACACTTGAGAGTAGCACTGCAACTTCTGAGAGAGAACCCGCTGTATGCAAAGCTCAACAAGTGTGAATTCTGGCTAGAGCAAGTAGCATTTTTGGGGCACATCATCTCTAAAGAAGGATTGTCAGTAGATCCGTCCAAGATTGAGGTAGTAGTGAAATGGGAAAGATTGAAGAATGTGACCAAAATAAGAAGTTTTCTGCGATTGGCAGGATATTATTGGAGGTTCGTACAAGGATTTTCGTCGATTGCGTCACCATTGATGAAGTTGACCAGGAAGAATGTTCTGTATGTGTGGACAGATAAGTGTGAAGCGAGTTTCCAAGAGCTAAGGAAGAGATTGACTACAACACCAGTCCTCATTTTACCATCCGGAAGTGGCGGTTTCACCATTTTTACCGATGCAATGAATGTTGGGCTTGGTTGCATATTGATGTAAGATGAAAAATGAAAGATAGTGTGATTCAGATCTGAACTCCTATTAAGAGAAGAGTTCTATGGCTGGAATTTTAAAACTTTTAACTAGGATCAGAATTAGAAAGTAAACCAGCCATGTAAATCACACCATAACACCATGCAATCATAATCAACTTGTGTGAAAACAAATAAGATACAAAGGAGAACATATACCTGATTATATGAAGACTTGAAATCTCTGAAACAAAGTATGCAAAGGGGCTGAAATCAGACTGCAATCAAGCAATGAATTGCTGGAATTTCCTGCAGCAATTTTCCTTTGTAGTCTTCTCCTCTATTCCCCTTTCTTCTAATCTGATTGGTTAGTGTTGGTGGGAACACAACCAGGTTTCCTTCTTCTTGTTGTTCTTGATTTTATGTGAGAAGACCAGACCTGATATGGTCTTTCTCCAAGAGGAAAACGTGGACCAACAAGAAGTTCTCTCTTTGTGCAAGACAACTATGGACGTCCTAGGGCTGTTTTTTTTTTTTTTCTCCTTCTTTGTTTGCTGATGCACGCCCAGGGGAAGGATACCCAGCCATATATATATAAAGGGAAAATCCTTTTAGAAAGATCTTTCCTTAAAGAATAAGGAAACCAAGAGTTTCTAACCAAAAAGGAAACCATCCCCCTATGGACGTCCAGCCCCTTATTGCAACTAGTTTAGTTTCTAAAAATAATTAGAAGGCTACTAAACTTAAGGAGAACTTGCACAAAAAGAAAAACTTCCAAGTGATAGGAACTACACAAACTTAGGACCCACAAATTAGGGACCACATTGGCTAGCCCACACTAACTATGGTCCATGCACCAAATAATTTATCTAGAGATGTAATTCATGTATGCCTTCATGGACCTATTTGAATTTACACTCAAAATTATTTCTCCACACATTTAAACAATTTAGGAAACCTTGCCAATCTAGGAAAGTGGCTAGAGAAGGGACCAAAAGACATATTTGCCCTTGGCTCCCAAAATGACCAAAATGTCCATGCTAACCCCATAGCAACACAAGGATCATTTTAACCTTAACTCATTCCACTAGAGAGTTATGGTTGCACTCCAGGGACAAATATTAAATTGCAAATAAAGCTCATCATAAACTGACGATTGTCTTTGACCTACCAAGTACAATGACCACAATGCCCCTCTATGTAACATCCATAATCAAGTAGGTTAACCGATGTACTATCTACCTTCTTGATTACATCTCAACCTTAGAATTTCATATCCTTGACCTAATCATCATTTGGATATCATTCTCTTGATCCAGGGAGCGACCCACAAGTTCAATATCCATATGGAACATCCATATACTAAGATCTTAGATTCTGATGATTAATCGGATAATTCTAAGGGGACGATCATTCCATCATGTGATGGCATAGATTCCATATTGCATTTGCACGTCCCAACTAATCAAGCCCAAGCACCCAAAACACAGAGCTGTTGACCCATGAACAGGATCTCACCCATAGTGAATTAAAGCACAAGAACTTGACTTCGTCAGTTCATCCACAAATGCTCAAGATTAAGAGCACTGGTCACTCAGTAGCATGAGGTGATTTGATCTCTCTCTGTGATAGTACTATTTTAGAGATCACACCTACAAGTGGTCCTGTTCAATGCATGACACATGCACTAATGAGATAAATCCGGAAAGACCTCCCGTGACTTAGGTAAGTCACCCTGAATACAGGAGAGTATCTCATTATAACTTATACCAAGATGAAGTGCCCAACTCCATCTCTCAGTTATGAACAAGTTTATTGTTTCAAGTGTCCATGTCTCAGACCTTACTGTGTGTAGCCACTACACACCTGAGTCATTTACTAGAAAACAACGGGCCTTACACAACCATACATATACACCAGTATAAAGAGAAAGATGTCATTCCATTAAATAACCAATAAATATCCAGTTACAGAGATGAAAGTGCAGTCAGTGGGCTTTAGGGCATACACCAATCCCAACAATCTCCCACTTGCACTAAAGATCACTACGACCTAACCTAACTCCCATAGACTCAACATGTGAAGTAAACACTTTCTCAGTAAGAGTCTTAGTGAATGGGTCAGCTAAGTTATTTGCTGAGGCAATCTGCTCTACCACTATTTCTCCGTCCTGGACGAATTCCCGGATCAAGTGGTACTTTCTCTGAATGTGCTTGCCTTTCTTGTGATTCCTGGGCTCTTTGCAGTTAGCTACTGCTCCAGTATTGTCGCAGTACATGACAATCGGTTTCTGCACTGCAGGAACAACTCCTAATTCCAATAGGAATTTTCTGAGCCATACTGCTTCCTTCGCAGCTTCCGATGCTGCCACATACTCTGCCTCCATGGTAGAATCAGCAGTACAATCTTGCTTGACACTTCTCCATGATATAGCCCCTCCTGATAGAGTAAAGACGTATCCTGAGGTAGACTTTCTGCCATCTACATCTGACTGGAAATCCGAGTCTGTATACGCCAGTGGCGTTAGATCATCTGCTCGATAGACTAGCATATAATCTTTCGTTCTCCGAAGATACTTGAATATATGCTTAACCGCTGTCCAGTGCATAGGTCCAGGGTTTGATTGATATCTGCTAACCATGCCAACGGCAAAGCAAATATCTGGTCTAGTACACAACATTGCATACATGAGGCTTCCAACAGCTGATGCATATGGTACTCTCCTCATGCTTTCTATCTCCTCAGGTGTCTTCGGACATTGATTCCGAGATAGTGGCACTCCATGTCTAGAAGGTAGCAAGCCCTTCTTGGAGTCATGCATGTTATACTTGATCAATATCTTCTCAATATACGAAGATTGGGATAAGGCTAACATCTTGTTCTTGCGATCTCGCAAAAGCTTGATCCCTAAGACATAGCTCGCCTCACCCAAATCCTTCATCTGAAATTGAGATGATAACCAAACCTTAGTAGACGACAAGATGCCAACATCATTTCCAATGAGTAATATGTCATCCACATATAGGACTAAAAATGCAACTGCGTTTCCACTCCCTTTCTTATACACACATGGTTCATCAATGTTTTGATCAAAGCCAAAGGATTTGACTGCCTGATTAAACTTGATGTTCCATGCCCTAGATGCTTGCTTAAGTCCATAAATGGACTTCTTAAGCTTACAGACCATGTTCTCTTGGCCACCAGCAATGAATCCCTCTGGTTGCATCATATAGATGCATTCGTCAAGACTTCCATTAAGAAAAGCTGTCTTGACATCCATTTGCCATATCTCGTAGTCATAATGACATGCGATGGCTAAGAGAATCCTTATGGACTTGAGCATGGCTACTGGCGAAAAGGTTTCCTCATAATCGATACCCTCTTTCTGAGTATATCCTTTCGCCACCAGTCTTGCTTTGAAGGTTTCAACCTTCCCATCCACTCCTCTCTTTCTCTTGTAGATCCACTTGCACCCTATGGGTTTGATCCCTTCAGGTGCATCCACAAGTTCCCAGACTTGATTGGAATACAGAGAATCCAATTCAGATTTCATCGCTTGCTGCCAGAGGTCAGCATCTATGTCCGTTACTGCTTCATCGTAACTAGTAGGATCCTCAACCAAATCCTCGGAGTCTGTCATGAAAGACACTCCCAGGTATCTATCTGGTGGTCTAGAAATTCTCCCACTCCGACGAGGCTCCGGAGTGTTAAAAGGAATGTCTTGATTTTCTACAGTCTCAGGATCTGGCACAGATGTTGCAGGAGTTTCTGAAAGAATCTCCTCAAGTGTTTCTTTACAACCAAGCTCTTGGTGCATCATGCAATCATCCTCCAAGTATCTAGCATGAGTGCTGATAAGCACCTTTTGCTCCTTTGGATGATAAAAGATGCCTCCTCTTGTTCCCTTAGGATACCCAATGAAGTGGCACATTTCCGATCTGGGTTCTAGCTTGGTAGCTTTATCATTCAGTACATAAGCTGGACAACCCCAAATGTGGATATGTTTTAAACTGGGTTTTCGACCTGTCCACATTTCTTGAGGTGTCCTAGGTACTGATTTAGAAGGTACCAGATTCAAAATGTATGCTGCTGCTTCTAGGGCATATCCCCAAAATGATATGGGTAGGGTTGCATGACTCATCATGGACCTTACCATATCAAGAAGGGTACGGTTTCTTCTCTCTGCTACACCATTTTGTTGGGGTGTACCCGGTGCAGACAACTGAGACACAATCCCATGTTGTGTGAGGTGCTCCCTGAACTCACCCAGGAGGTACTCGCCACCTCGATCAGATCGAAGAGCTTTGATATGTTTCCCTAGTTGTAGCTCCGCCTCAGCCTTGAATTGTTTGAACTTATCAAACGCTTCAGACTTGCGTCGCATTAGGTACACATATCCATACCTAGAGTAATCATCAGTGAAGGTGATGAAATACTCATAACCTCCTCTAGCTAGTTTGTTCATAGGACCACACACATCAGTGTGAACCAATTCTAACAACTCCTTTGACCTCAGTCCCTTTCCAGAGAATGACCTTTTGGTCATCTTTCCCATGAGACAAGATTCACACTGAGGAAAAGGTTCGAGATCTAATGAGCTCAGAAGCCCATCCTCTACCAACCTCTGAATCCGTTTTAGGTTAATATGACCCAAACGTAAGTGCCAAAGATAAGTGTCATTGGTCGAAGATACCTTCCTCTTAAGGGAAGATGAGCTTTCTAATTGTACATTGTGCAGTGAGGGAGCAATAGGATATATATAAAATAAGTTATCATGCATTCTACCGGAACATATAATATTTCCATCTCTACTGATATCCAACCCCAGAATGGAAAGAAACTGAATAATTAAATTCAATAAGTCTGGAAACTGAAATTAAATTCTTCCTTATGTCCGGAACATAGATAACATTGTTTAAAACTAATATCCTATTATGCGGAAAATGTAAGGTAACAGCTCCCACTGCAACAGCCCATATCTTTGCTCCATTTCCAACTCTAAGGTCAAACTCCCCTTTCTCAAGCTTTTTCATTATCTGAAACCCCTGCAATGAATTGCAGATATGATTAGTGGCTCCAGAGTCTACTATCCAAGAATCAGTAGAATCAACCACATGGCAGGTTTCAATGTAGTAGGAAAGAGATATACCTTTCTTATCTGAGCCTAGGAGCTTGGGACAATCTTTCTTCCAGTGACCTTTGAGGCCGCACTTGAAGCATTTCCCTTTGGGCTTTTCACCTGTGCCTTTGTCCTTCTTCCCAGCATTGCCCTTTTTCTGTCCTTTTCCCTTACCCTGCTTCTTCTTGAACTTTTTCCCTTTCGGGTTGAGTTTAGAGGAAGACTGGGAAAAGTGAAGTTGGCCTTTAGGCTTCATGATGGCCTCTGCCGCCTGGAGTTCTTTCATTAACTCAGAGAGAGTCATGTCCATCTTGCTCATGTTGAAGTTGAGCTTGAACTGGTTGAAAGACCCCGGCAGAGTTTCTAGAATCATATCAGTCTGACTCCCTGCATCAATCTCAGCCCCTAGGATCTCAGCTTCATTGAAACAATCCATCATCTTGAGCATGTGCTCTCTGACAGGTGTTCCCTCAGCCATCCTAGAATTCATGATTGTCCTTAAAGCAGCTTGCCTAGCTGGCCTGCTTCTGTCTGCGAACATCTCAGACAAGGACAACATGATATCTGAAGCTGTGTCCATTTGCTCATGCTGCGTTTGCAACACGTTGGACATGGAAGCAAGCATGTAGCATTTAGCCATGCTATTCGCCTTTTTCCATTTCTTTTCAGCCTCTAGCTGGTCATCTGTAGAATAATCATCAATGGTAGGACAGGGTTCCGACAAAACATACTTGTACTCCTCAGCGGTGAGTACTATGTTAAGGTTTCTTTTCCAGTCTACGTAATTTGGGCCAGTCAATTTGTTCTCACGCAGAATACTCATCAATGGGCTAAAAGAGTCCTTCCCCATCTCTCTGGATATATATAACAGGTTATAATTAGACGTGCAGTATATATGTAACATGTATATGGTGCTTGTAATAAAAGGAAAAACATGCACAAGACTTTTTACATTTATATAACCCTAATTATAATGTATCAGTGTCTCAACTTCCTCATAGACCCTCCATCGAAGGGATGGTCGAGCCTACAGTCACGTTGAGTTAAGCATTGCTTATTTGGATTATCACTGTCTGGATACGCATATCCAGTGATAGTCCAATCACTGATTGGTTTGGCCTCATATGACAAATAACACTAACTCCTAGGGAGAGGTTATTACCGTCTTATGTCAAGTGTATTACCATCTCTTATGAGCATTCCCCCAGAATGTCTATGACTCAAGTCCTTCGAAGGGAAGTGACTTTAATCCTATCTTGAAGTGAACTTTAGTAAAGAACTCCACCGAAGGGATGGCCGTTCCCACCAACACTTCATTGACATTCTATAGAAGTGATCTTTAGTAAAGAACTCCACCGAAGGGATGGCCGCTCCCACTAACACCTCATTACGAATATTCACATTAGTTCACCTACTAACCCATCGAAGCAATCTTTAGTAAAGAACTCCACCGAAGGGATGGCCGCTCCCACTAACACTCCAATGAGATAGCATGAACCGAAAATGGAAAGCCGTGGGGTTTTTCCAAGCCCCTCTCCCACTTGATTATTTAACACTAGGGTTTTGAAAAACACTTTTGATCGTTACTCAAACCTTGTTTAAATCTAGCAAACTTGGTTAACAATTTTCATGACTCAATTGCTTAAGTCATAAAAAAAAAACTTTTGCTTTAAAACATATTGAGTAAAGATCTTGGGACCAATGGGTTATGGGCCCACTATGGTATCAACATATTAGATTTTAGTTTGGCCTCTTTTGGAAACTTAGGGTACCAAGGTAAACTAAACCCTATCCAATTTTAAACCTTAGACAAATAGAAGGTGCTGGTCTAAGATCCGTTTAAAAACAATTTGCCAAACAAAAACAATCCAATATAGAAAGATGCCAATTTTAAGAACCTAGTGGTGGCCATGTTACTAGGTGATAAACATAGCAATTATATAAAGCATTCAACCATGCATTCCATATATAAAAGCAAATAAAAGAATGCAATCCTTGATGGCTCCCTGCTATTTCGGACTTCAAATCCTTTTCCAATTAGGAAACTTGGTTAAGAGTCCTACTTGCGCTAGGAAACCTCCGTTGCCTCCGTCACCATGGGACCCGGTTTGTTGCAACCTTCCTCGCTTGAAACTTTCCTTTTCTTGCTTGTTACAATAAATCAAATTTATACAAGCAAAACCATGAAAAACAAAAAACCCAAAATTACATTGGAGATACCTATGCTTTTCAAGAAAGCTTACATCAAGACTAGTTGAAATATAAACAAGGAAATAATTACAACTTCCTATGATTGCTAACCGCGCAATCGTACACTTTCCAACTAATAAAAAAAAACATCCAAATCCACACACATACATGCGAACCATCAAGGATGCAATTATATGGCTGCAAACAAAGAGGTTAGTGCATACAAAGTGCTATGTACAGCACTATATAGTGATCTGAAATTTTTCCAGCACCCTGGAAAAATATTCCTGCACACTTTTATGCAGTCAACAGCAAACTGAAATTGTTCCAGCAGCCTGGAAAAAATTTCTGCATTCTCTTTATGCAGTAAACAGCAAACTGAAATTGTTCCAGCAGCCTGGAAAAAATTTCTGCATTCTTTTTATGCAGTAAACAGCAAACTGAAATTGTTCCAGCAGCCTGGAAAAAATTTCTGCATTCTCTTTATGCAGTAAACAGTGCTCTGGGTAAATTCCAGCAGCCTGGAACAGATTTCTGCACACTATTTATGCAGTAAACAGCAAACTAAAGGGCGCCACCATGCCCTTAAATAATCTAGGATAGATATCCACACAACATGGGATCATGATTAATCATGGTGTGGCTCTGATACCATTGAAAGATAGTGTGATTCAGATCTTAACTCCTATTAAGAGAAGAGTTCTATGGCTGGAATTTTAAAACTTTTAACTAGGATCAGAATTAGAAAGTAAACCAGCCATGTAAATCACACCATAACACCATGCAATCATAATCAACTTGTGTGAAAACAAATAAGATACAAAGGAGAACATATACCTGATTATATGAAGACTTGAAATCTCTGAAACAAAGTATGCAAAGGGGCTGAAATCAGACTGCAATCAAGCAATGAATTGCTGGAATTTCCTGCAGCAATTTTCCTTTGTAGTCTTCTCCTCTATTCCCCTTTCTTCTAATCTGATTGGTTAGTGTTGGTGGGAACACAACCAGGTTTCCTTCTTCTTGTTGTTCTTGATTTTATGTGAGAAGACCAGACCTGATATGGTCTTTCTCCAAGAGGAAAACGTGGACCAACAAGAAGTTCTCTCTTTGTGCAAGACAACTATGGACGTCCTAGGGCTTTTTTTTTTTTTTTTTTCTCTCCTTCTTTGTTTGCTGATGCACGCCCAGGGGAAGGATACCCAGCCATATATATATATAAAGGGAAAATCCTTTTAGAAAGATCTTTCCTTAAAGAATAAGGAAACCAAGAGTTTCTAACCAAAAAGGAAACCATCCCCCTATGGACGTCCAGCCCCTTATTGCAACTAGTTTAGTTTCTAAAAATAATTAGAAGGCTACTAAACTTAAGGAGAACTTGCACAAAAAGAAAAACTTCCAAGTGATAGGAACTACACAAACTTAGGACCCACAAATTAGGGACCACATTGGCTAGCCCACACTAACTATGGTCCATGCACCAAATAATTTATCTAGAGATGTAATTCATGTATGCCTTCATGGACCTATTTGAATTTACACTCAAAATTATTTCTCCACACATTTAAACAATTTAGGAAACCTTGCCAATCTAGGAAAGTGGCTAGAGAAGGGACCAAAAGACATATTTGCCCTTGGCTCCCAAAATGACCAAAATGTCCATGCTAACCCCATAGCAACACAAGGATCATTTTAACCTTAACTCATTCCACTAGAGAGTTATGGTTGCACTCCAGGGACAAATATTAAATTGCAAATAAAGCTCATCATAAACTGACGATTGTCTTTGACCTACCAAGTACAATGACCACAATGCCCCTCTATGTAACATCCATAATCAAGTAGGTTAACCGATGTACTATCTACCTTCTTGATTACATCTCAACCTTAGAATTTCATATCCTTGACCTAATCATCATTTGGATATCATTCTCTTGATCCAGGGAGCGACCCACAAGTTCAATATCCATATGGAACATCCATATACTAAGATCTTAGATTCTGATGATTAATCGGATAATTCTAAGGGGACGATCATTCCATCATGTGATGGCATAGATTCCATATTGCATTTGCACGTCCCAACTAATCAAGCCCAAGCACCCAAAACACAGAGCTGTTGACCCATGAACAGGATCTCACCCATAGTGAATTAAAGCACAAGAACTTGACTTCGTCAGTTCATCCACAAATGCTCAAGATTAAGAGCACTGGTCACTCAGTAGCATGAGGTGATTTGATCTCTCTCTGTGATAGTACTATTTTAGAGATCACACCTACAAGTGGTCCTGTTCAATGCATGACACATGCACTAATGAGATAAATCCGGAAAGACCTCCCGTGACTTAGGTAAGTCACCCTGAATACAGGAGAGTATCTCATTATAACTTATACCAAGATGAAGTGCCCAACTCCATCTCTCAGTTATGAACAAGTTTATTGTTTCAAGTGTCCATGTCTCAGACCTTACTGTGTGTAGCCACTACACACCTGAGTCATTTACTAGAACGGGCCTTACAGTCAGTGGCTTC
>QPKB01000006.1:10982041-11067153 GCA_003546025.1 Camphora micrantha | reverse complement strand
GGTTGGAAGAAGCTTGACAGTGGGATCAAGCTTGCCGTCATTGCTGCAGTAAAGGTAAATTGAAACGAGAAAATATCAACCAACTGATTATAGTTGTGCTCCTCATTATAATATCTGATTATATTTTGTTACTAGTAATCTTTGTATGGCTCTCCTCTAATTGCAGCAATATTTTGATATCGGGGACTATGAGGGCGATATGCAGCTCAGGGCGGACATTGACCGCCAATGCGGGGTTTTGTACAGAAGTTGGAAGTATGAGCTGCATTGTCACTATCTCGAGCTGTTGGAGCAGCGGGTTCCCCGACCCCAGGACCACCCGGCAGAGGGTTGTGATCCAGCTGACTGGCAGTTGATGGTCTCACAGTGCTGGGAATCACCAGCATGGAAGGTAATTTTGGAATGTTATCTACAACAATTGATTATATTCCAACGCAATTCTATTAGTAATGATTTATAAATGACTGCTATTGTATTACTGTTTTTCAATGTAGGCGAAGTCGAAAAAAGCTCAAGAGAGTCGAGCCAAGCTGCCATATAATCATACTAGTGGCTCCAGGTCATTTGCATCGAGGATGTCTCTGATGGTACTAAATATATTCATATGAAGAAACTTGATTAAGTTTATTGTTTTATCAATATGTAGCTGCGTTACATTATCTAATACAAAGCTATTTCAAATGATAGATGACACAGAATGCCGGTCAAGCACCGCCTATTACTCAGTTTTTCCGCGACACCCACTACAGACAAAAGAGTAATGAGTGGGTAAATGAGGTGGCTCAGCAGAGACATGTACGTTTGCTAATAAATCATTTATGACCAGTAATGCCATAAAACCATTCTAAATCCCTTATTGATTTAAATGGCAGGAGGCCTTGGTGCAGCGGACTGAGGAGCAGTCACAGCCCTCTGTCACAGCTCCGATGACTGAGGAACAGATTGTTGTCGATGTGCTTGGGACGAGGTCGGGATACTTAAAAGGGTATGGGATATACACGAGGACCTCTTCATCTTCCACACAGTCTCGGGCACCGGATCCTGAGGTGATTGAACTGCGGGAGCAGCTAGCTGAGCAGGGTAGGAGGCAGGCTGAGCAGGACAGGAGGCAGGCTGAGCAGGACATGAGGCAGGCTGAGCAAGACAGGAGGACACGTGCACTTGAGGCCCTTGTTCAACAGTTGGCAGCTGCGGCAGGGATGGATCCGACCATCTATTTCGACATCACGAGAGGGACCACTTCTGCTGGTGATGGCACAGCTACTGGAGATCATGATGCGACCCTTTGGTTAGTATATGATGTTTTTAATAGTCTTACGAGCTACATGATGAAACTTTGGAAGTAAATACATACATACATATATAAATATATATAAGAAAAATTAAATATTTCAAAGAACCAGCTTTGTATAAGACTTACTATATGTACCTTCAATCCATAGGATTTGTATTATAATACTTCCAAGTACAGAGTAATGTGAATTTGTCAGTGGCTAAGGTTTTGAAACTGGTTGGACCTAAAATCATCATACAAAGCCTCCTCTCAAGTTCAGTGAGTAAATAAGTATGGGGCTGTAGTTTAAAAAGAAACTAGAAAAAGGCAGAGGAGAAGGAAAAAATGATATTTATAGATGAAAAATGAATCAAAACAAAAAAACACTATGTGCATCAGAAAAGTATGTGATAATAGAACAAACCATGATTTAAAAAAACAGAGAACATGGCTCGAAAACGGCCCGCCGAGAGTCTGAAATGGGGAACGGCCTCCGGAAAAATCGAAAACCGGCACGATCACCTCGCACGAGGGTAGAGTAACTTGTAGGAACTGACGGTTCGCAAATAGGACTCCGGTTAGAGAATTAGGAGCGAAAATCGAGGATTTTCCAACACTTAGGCTCGAAAAACGGCCCGCCGGGGTATGAAATGGGGAACGGCCTCCGGAAAAAATTGGAAAACCGGCACGATCACCTCGCACGAGGGTAGAATAACTTGTAGGAACTGACGGTTCGCAAATAGGACTCCCGGTTAGAGAATTAGAAGCGAAAACATTGGATTTTCCAACACTTAGGCTCGAAAACGGCCCGCCAGGGGTCCGAAACAGGAATAGCCCCCCAGAAAAATTGAAAACCGGCACGAACAGTTCGCTCGAGGGTAGAGTAACTTGTAGGAACTGACGGTTCGCAAATAGGACTCTCGGTTAGAGAATTAGAAGCGAAAATGGACGATTTTCCAACACTTAGGCTCGAAAACCGCCCGCCGGGGGTCCGAAATGGGAAACGGCCCCCAGAAAAATCGAAAATCGGCACGAGCATTTGGCCCGAGGGTTGAGTAACTTGTAGGAACTGACGGTTCACAAATTGGACTCTCGGTTAGAGAATTAGGAGTGAAAACATTGAATTTTCCAACACTTAGGCTCGAAAACGGCCCGTCGGGGGTCCGGATCGGGGAACGGCCCCCAAAAAAATTGAAAACCAGCACGAGCACCTCGCACGATGGTAGAGTAACTTGTAGGAACTGACGGTTCGCAAATAGGACTCTCGGTTAGAGAATTAGAAGCGAAAATGGATGATTTTCCAACACTTAGGCTCGAAAACCGCCCGCCGGGGGTCCGAAACGGGAAACGGCCCCCAGAAAAATCGAAAATCGGCACGATTACCTCGAACGAGGGTAGAGTAACTTGTAGGAACTGACGGTTCGCAAATAGGACTCCCGGTTAGATAATTAGAAGCGAAAACATTGGATTTTCCAACACTTAGGCTCGAAAACGGCCCGCCAGGGGTCCGAAACAGGAATAGGCCCCCAGAAAAATCGAAAACCGGCACGAACAGTTGGCTCGAGGGTAGAGTAACTTGTAGGAACTGACGGTTCACAAATTGGACTCTCGGTTAGAGAATTAGGAGTGATAACATTGTATTTTCCAACACTTAGGCTCGAAAACGGCCCGTCGGGGGTCCGGATCGGGGAACGGCCCCCAAAAAAATCAAAAACCGGCACGGGCACCTCGCACGAGGGTAGAGTAACTTGTAGGAACTGACGGTTCGCAAATAGGACTCCCGGTTAGAGAATTAGGAGCGAAAATCGAGGATTTTCCAACACTTAGGCTCGAAAAACGGCCGCCGGGGGTATGAATGGGGAACGGCCTCCGGAAAAATTGGAAACCGGCACGATCACCTCGCACGAGGGTAGAGTAACTTGTAGGAACTGACAGTTCGCAAATAGGACTCCCGGTTAGAGAATTAGAGGCGAAAACATTGGATTTTCCAACACTTAGGCTCGAAAACGGCCCGCCAGGGGTCCGAAACGGGAATAGCACCTAGAAAAATCGAAAACCGGCACTAACAGTTCGCTCGAGGGTAGAGTAACTTGTAGGAGCTGACGGTTCGCAAATAGGACTCTCGGTTAGAGAATTAGGAGTGAAAACATTGAATTTTCCAACACTTAGGCTCGAAAACGGCCCGTCGGGGGTCCGGATCGGGGAACGGCCCCCAAAAAAATCAAAAACCAGCACGAGCACCTCGCACGAGGGTAGAGTAACTTGTACGAACTTTACACAGTTCGCAAATAGGACTCTCGGTTAGAGAATTAGAAGCGAAAATGGACGATTTTCCAACACTTAGGCTCGAAAACCGCCCGCCGGGGGTCCGAAACGGGAAACGGCCCCCAGAAAAATCGATAATCGGCACGAGCATTTGGCCCGAGGGTTGAGTAACTTGTAAGAACTGACGGTTAACAAATTGGACTCTCGGTTAGAGAATTAGGAGTGAAAACATTGAATTTTCCAACACTTAGGCTCGAAAACGGCCTGTCGGGGGTCCGGATCGGGGAACGGCCCCCAAAAAAATCGAAAACCAGCACGAGCACCTCGCACGAGGGTAGAGTAACTTGTAGGAACTGACGGTTCGCAAATAGGACTCCCGGTTAGAGAATTAGGAGCGAAAATCGAGGATTTTCCAAACACTTAGGCTCGAAAACGGCCCGCCGGGGGTACGAAATGGGGAACGGCCTCCGGAAAAATTGGAAACCGGCACGATCACCTCGCACGAGGGTAGAGTAACTTGTAGGAACTGACGGTTCGCAAATAGGACTCACCGTTAGAGAATTAGGAGTGAAAACATTGAATTTTCCAACACTTAGGCTCGAAAACGGCCCGTCGGGGGGTCCGGATCGGGGAACGGCCCCCAAAAAAATCGAAAACCAGCACGAGCACCTCGCACAAGGGTAGAGTAACTTGTAGGAACTGACGGTTCGCAAATAGGACTCTCGGTTAGAGAATTAGAAGCGAAAATGGACGATTTTCCAACACTTAGGCTCGAAAACCGCCCGCCGGGGGTCCGAAACGGGAAACGGCCCCCAGAAAAAAACGAAAATCGGCACGAGCATTTGGCCCGAGGGTTGAGTAACTTGTAGGAACTGACGGTTCACAAATTGGACTCTCGGTTAGAGAATTAGGAGTGATAACATTGAATTTTCCAACACTTAGGCTCGAAAACGGCCCGTCGGGGTCCGGATCGGGGAACGGCCCCACAAAAATCAAAAACCGGCACGGGCACCTCGCACGAGGGTAGAGTAACTTGTAGGAACTGACGGTTCGCAAATAGGACTCCCGGTTAGAGAATTAGGAGCGAAAATCGAGGATTTTCCAACACTTAGGCTCGAAAACGGCCCGCCGGGGGTATGAAATGGGGAACGGCCTCCGGAAAAATTGGAAACCGGCACGATCACCTCGCACGAGGGTAGAGTAACTTGTAGGAACTGACAGTTCGCAAATAGGACTCCCGGTTAGAGAATTAGAGGCGAAAACATTGGATTTTCCAACACTTAGGCTCGAAAACGGCCCGCCAGGGGTCCGAAACGGGAATAGCCCCTAGAAAAATCGAAAACCGGCACTAACAGTTCGCTCGAGGGTAGAGTAACTTGTAGGAGCTGACGGTTCGCAAATAGGACTCTCGGTTAGAGAATTAGGAGTGAAAACATTGAATTTTCCAACACTTAGGCTCGAAAACGGCCCGTCGGGGGTCCGGATCGGGGAACGGCCCCCAAAAAAATCGAAAACCAGCACGAGCACCTCGCACGAGGGTAGTGTAACTTGTACGAACTTACAGTTCGCAAATAGGACTCTCGGTTAGAGAATTAGAAGCGAAAATGGACGATTTTCCAACACTTAGGCTCGAAAACCGCCCGCCGGGGGTCCGAAACGGGAAACGGCCCCCAGAAAAATCGATAATCGGCACGAGCATTTGGCCCGAGGGTTGAGTAACTTGTAGAAACTGACGGTTCACAAATTGGACTCTCGGTTAGAGAATTAGGAGTGAAAACATTGAATTTTCCAACACTTAGGCTCGAAAACGGCCTGTCGGGGGTCCGGATCGGGGAACGGCCCCCAAAAAAATCGAAAACCAGCACGAGCACCTCGCACGAGGGTAGAGTAACTTGTAGGAACTGACGGTTCGCAAATAGGACTCCCGGTTAGAGAATTAGGAGCGAAAATCGAGGATTTTCCAACACTTAGGCTCGAAAACGGCCCGCCGGGGGTACGAAATGGGGAACGGCCTCCGGAAAAATTGGAAACCGGCACGATCACCTCGCACGAGGGTAGAGTAACTTGTAGGAACTGACGGTTCGCAAATAGGACTCCCCGTTAGAGAATTAGGAGTGAAAACATTGAATTTTCCAACACTTAGGCTCGAAAACGGCCCGTCGGGGGGTCCGGATCGGGAACGGCCCCCAAAAAAATCGAAAACCAGCACGAGCACCTCGCACAAGGGTAGAGTAACTTGTAGGAACTGACGGTTCGCAAATAGGACTCTCGGTTAGAGAATTAGAAGCGAAAATGGACGATTTTCCAACACTTAGGCTCGAAAACGCGCCCGCCGGGGGTCCGAAACGGGAAACGGCCCCCAGAAAAATCGAAAATCGGGCACGAGCATTTGGGCCCGAGGGTTGAGTAACTTGTAGAAACTGACGGTTCACAAATTGGACTCTCGGTTAGAGAATTAGGAGTGATAACATTGGATTTTCCAACACTTAGGCTCGAAAACGGCCCGCCAGGGGTCCGAAACAGGAATAGGCCCCCAGAAAAATCGAAAACCGGCACGAACAGTTGGCTCGAGGGTAGAGTAACTTGTAGGAACTGACGGTTCACAAATAGGACTCTCGGTTAGAGAATTAGAAGCGAAAATGGACGATTTTCCAACACTTAGGCTCGAAAACCGCCCGCCGGGGGTCCGAAACGGGAAACGGCCCCCAGAAAAATCGAAAATCGGCACGATTACCTCGCACGGGGGTAGAGTAACTTGTAGGAACTGACGGTTCGCAAATAGGACTCCCGGTTAGAGAATTAGAAGCGAAAATCGACGATTTTCCAACGCTTAGGCTCGAAAACGGCCCGCAGGGGGTCCTAAACGGGAAACGGCTCCCGGAAAAATCGAAAACCGGCACGAGCATTTCAATTCAGGGTTGAGTAACTTGTAGGAACTGACGATTCGCAAATTGGACTCCTGGTTAGAGAATTAGAAGTGAAAATCGACGATTTTCCAACACTTAGGCTCGAAAACGGCTCGCTGGGGGTCTGGAATGGGAAACGGCCCTTGGAAAAATTGGAAAATGGCACGAGCATGTCGCTCGAAGCGCAATGAACTTGTAGGAACTGACGGTTCGTAAATCGGACTCCCGGTTAACGAATTAGACCTAAAAACATTGAATTCTTAACACTTAGACTAAAAAATAGGCCGTCGGAGGTCGTAAACGGGAAACGACCATCGGACAGTCCAGAAACCAGGACGAGTATCTTGTTCAAGGTCAAAGTAACTTGTATGAATTGACGGTTAATGAATCAGATATCCGGTTAACGAATTAAACGAAAAAACCGCCTAAATCTTTACACTTAAGATTTATATATATACATGTTTATCTTTCATTTATAATTTAATTCATTGAAAAGATTCTAATGTTGTTTTTGTCATTGCAGATTGATGGACACTTTGGGGTCGGTTGCAGCCTAGCTTTTTGTGTTTTGGGGTCGGCTGCAGACTAGCTAAATGCGTTTTATTCTTTTTTAGTTCATTTCTATATGTATATTGGACATTTATATGGGATTACACACTATTGATTGTAATATTTCTTTAATGAGATGAATGATTTGATGAAAAATGGCGATGGTTATTTACATACATTTTTTATATTGATTATAGGTGCATGAACAGGTATATAAACAGGTTTACAGGAAAATTATATTGAAAAAATAAATTTGGTTTTAAAAAAAAAACACAACACTTTTACCGACGTTTTTGTGTCGTCGGTAAAAGTATCTGTATTTTTGCCGACGAAATAAAAACGTCGGCAAAAGTGCTATTCGTTGTCATATTTTTATTTTACCGACGCAAATATAACGTCGGTAAAGTATCTGTATTTTTGCCGACGAAATCAAAACGTCGGCAAAAGTGCCATTCGTTGTTATATTTTTATTTTACCGACGTAAATATAACGTCGGTAAACGATTTTATTTTATTTTTTTTATTTTCCATTTATTTTACCGACGCAACTAGCACGTCGGTAAAACCATTTTTATTTTCTATTTTATCTTCCTTTTATTTTACCGACGAACATAAAACGTCGGTAAAATAATTTTTATTTTTTATTTATTTTGCGTTTTTATTGTGCCGACGAATATAAAACGTCGGTAAAAGTAATTTATAGAAATAAAAGGCATTTACCGACGTTTCAAAAATGTCGGTAAAAGTAAAATAAGCGTCGGTAAAAATCGACTTTTGCCGACGGAAAATATTTTCCTCGGTAAAATGTTTTGCCCACGACTTTTTACCGACGTTTGGCCGACGAAAAGTATTGCGTCGGTAAAGATGTTTACCGACGGTTTTTTGACTTTTGGCGACGAAAAAGTTCGTCGCTAAAACCGCAGTTTGTTGTAGGGGGGGGGGGGGGGGGGGGGGGGGGGTTGTTTCACATTTTAGACCCAAGATTCCCATATTCATGTCTAGGCTAACAGTTACGACTAACATTTCAGACCCGAGCTTCCCAATGAAGACTCACATTTCTATCAATTATAGGACCATACCTCTTGGGCACTATTTGTATCAGCTTTTTTTCTTTTTTTTTGGTGGGGGGTGGTGGCGGGTTGTTTTACATTTCAGGCCCAACACTCCCACTAAAGATTCACGTCTAGGCTAATAGTTACGACCCACATTTCAGACCCAAGCTTCCCAATGAAGACTCACTTTAGGCAATCAATTACAGGGCCATATTTCGCGGGCACCGAATGCCTTACCATGTTTGAAGATTCATGTCTTTTTTCTACTAAATGCCCTGCCATTTACTAATTGGATGCTAAGGCTGCATCTTGATATGGTGTTAATCACGTTTTCATTATGGTGCTAAATTGGATGGTAGGAATATATTATTGGAGGTTCTTGACTAGTCGGGATCATCTCTTTGTAGAACCCACCATGGAGTCTCAATAATGAGTTACACCACTTGTAATAGGTGCGAGAGAGGATTTGGACTATACCTGTTCCCTTTAATAGGTTGGGGAAAGGTAGAAACCTGCAACCTTGGATGGAAGTGGAACAACCGAAATTATAATGCGTCCTGGTAGATCATAGTTTTAATAGGAAAAGAAAAATAATAATATTTTCACTATTTATGTGATTTATTAAATGGATTTCGAGAAAAATAACTATTTCTTTAAAGAAAATCATTAAGTTCTGAGAGTGAACAATAAATTTCTCTGTTGGATAATAAAAAAAAAAAAAGAACTTAAAGACTAACAGTAAAACGGTGGAGTAAACAAAACAATGGGGCCCACAAAACCGGCAAATGGAGATCTATTAGGGAGTCTGGGCCTCCTAAAAGGATGTAGCGTATGCTTGGAAACTCTATTACAGGGCTTATATAGAGATAAGCTAAATCGTTCAAAATAAATCACATCAGATCATATCTAAAACATATCTTTAAATTTCACTTTAATATAGGCCTCATTGCACGATTGAAGATAAGATTGAAAATGCGATCCGACCTTGTCATGGCATCACTGCCGACGTGGCTTAATCATTTTCTATCAGTTATCTTTTGAACGTTGGGACCCACTCCTCCATAGAGAAATAATAAAAACAGCCATGTATACATGAATGAGCGCAATCAATTACGCGGCGACCAAAAAAGTATAGAAATCTCCTTTCTTGGCCTTATCATATTCAACACAAACTCCTTTTCGGCAAAGCAAAAAAAATCTCAGCAGATTTCTTTGCTGTACTATCACTGTTCCAACGTTTTGCATGTGGGCGTTCCTCCGGTGTGCGTCTCCCACCATCCAACACTTTGTACCGCAAAGTTCGAGCTGCACGATCTCCAAAAGAATTCCACTTCATATATTAAAAAAACAAAAAATCTCATCAACTCACTTATTCGATTTGCTCAATGTACTAAATAAATAAAAAGTCTATAGAGTCCGGGATCCTTGTCCCGAACTCTGACATGTCCCGAGCTCTGTAGTATGGCTCCAAAACAAAACCCATCTGCACAATCTCCCAAAAGAATCCATCAACTTCATAAATATCCATACATTCCATCTTCGCAAACCCTTCACCACAATGGCCAAAACAAACTTGTTTTGATAAATCATCTCCTCAATCTCAAAAACATTCCCTTCACAAACCCATTACAAAACAGAGCCTATTATTCGATGTAAAAGCTTAGATTAATGATTTCTACGATCGAGATTCCGATTAATAATGCGATTTGCCCATCTCCTTTTAAAAATAAAACTTGATAGTACATGTTAATAAAGGGACATATAAGATTTTCTTTGTTAAAAAAAAAAAAATGTGTGTCCCTGTCTCTTTTCAATAGTGAAAGGAATCAAATGCTTTTTCCATTGATTTGTTGGGACGTGATTGCAGTGATGACAGTATAAGCAGCAGAATGGAAGACAGGGCCCTATAAGACAGAAATCACATGTTGCTTTGCACAAAAAGGAAAAATTCTACTTGTCCCGCGTTTTTTGCCCGTTCGGTCCATGTCCCGGGACAAAACCCGGGACATGTAGACCGGCTGCACAAAAAGTCTACAGAACCCGAGACAGATGATGGCAACTTTCATGTCTTTCCGTTCTAGTATGCATATGATGGGCACTTGCAGTAATAACGGGCACGTGGGAGACAGATGCATAAATAAATAACGAGCGAGTGATCACGTGCCTTTTTGCGTCCTCCCCGTTATCTTGCTCCTTATCCTGCTCCTTTTTAGGAATTCTTTCCCATTTCCCAAGCATTATTATCACGTGCCTGCACTGCAACCGGCGTAGTGGCAGTCACATGAAGATAGCAGCTTTCTCTCAGCTCTTATCCAGTCGGAGTAGAAAAGACGTTTATCTCTGTTTTCGCAGACTTTAAGATGATGTCCCCATGCGACGGAGACTAGTAATTACATCTTTCCAAAAGTTCTCCAGGGGTTGTTTTGGCTTTTAGATAGGATCATATTTGTTGAAAACACATGAATGAAGTTGGCTAATGACACCCTGTAGATTAAATAAAAGCCAAGTATGTTTGTTGGTAAGGTGGAGTATAATTAAATAAAATTGAGTTTCAAATTAAAAAAAAGAAGTGATGGGCTTGGTTATAAAAGCATCTTTTTTGTCATTTGATGGCATTTGCGGGTGGTTTGAATATATATGAATCAAGTATTTGAGTTTTTGATATTATTCTTTGGTTTCAATACTGATTAACTCTAGCAAAGTAACCTACCAAAGGGACTCCCCATAGTCAGAAGTATCAAAGGAACAACCATAGGATGGGCACTTCAGGTGTTGCCCAAATGAATTAGTTGGTATTAGAAACACATTGACCATCACATATATATGTAAGATCTTATATGACAAAATCTGTTAAGATTTAATATATGAAACAAAATATTTGTGGGTTTTAATATGTCAAAAAAATTGCAAATTAAAATTTTAGGACCAAAGAACGTTGCAGAAAATAGAAAGCGATCGATTTGACATCATGATTTATACCGTGCAAGAATTGCACCAGCGCAAGAGTGAAAATCATTATATAAAGACTTTTTTTATAGATACCCCCTAGGGTTTATAGAATTTGTAAATAGACTCCTGGGGTTTCAGTATTTGCATATATCCCTCTACCATTTCATTTTAATACCTTTCATATCCCCAAAATCACTAGTCATACCAAGAACAGGCGACCACTAAAAGATTTGTGCTGATTTTTATTAAATTGACAATTTTGCCCTTAAAATTCATTAAACAAAGATAAGTATGTCATTATTTATAAAAATATCATTATTTTATCCCACGTCCAAATTGTCTTTCTCAAATTCTCCCATGCACTTTAGCCTAATCATGTATTTGAAGATCTAATCAATATAATACGGAGTTGTGCATGGATTGAGTCAATTATAACTAATTACAAGAATAAGTGTTCTTGTCATTGTGATCGATCTAGATCTAAAGAAATGGGCCGCCCTATGTTGATAAAAATGAATTTATGTAGCGTTAGTCTCTCCTATGAAATGTACTATAGTAATTAGAAATGGTAATGTGTCAGCTTTAAATGGGGCCGTGCCCTACCCTGCCCCACTCCTATTAGGGGCAAGTTTGATATTGATTTTCTTGGAATAGGTTGGGTTAGGGTTTTATTGATGTAACCTGCCCTGCCTCTTATATATAATATATATTTATTTATTATTAAAAGTATAAATAAAATTCATACGGTACAAGTGGTGTTCAGGCTTTAACTTAAACTCTATTTGAAAATAAGATGGTGTGTTTGACTTCTGCCACACTATTCTCCATGCATTAATATATTTAAAGAATTTTTGGCTTGAAATTTGACCTAACTCTTGCCCAAACGGGGCAGGTTTGGTATCACATGCCACTGACCCGTCATGAGGCGGGTTGTATATGGATGAAACAAACTTGAGACCCACTCTGTTGTCATCCCTAATAGTAATTGTTAATGTTACAAGCTTTAAAGAAAAATAAATCCAAACTTTTGAACTTATTCATATATGGATAAATAGATGGGCAAAAGTGTCGTACTAATTTTGGGGGGTGTGTGTTATATACAAATATTGAAACCAGATGGACTTATTTACAGATCCAACAAACCTTAGGGGGGTATATCCGAAAACCTCTTATATAAAAGTGGACCCATTTTCACTCCTTTTATGCATCTAAGGAGTAAGTACAATAAACATGTACATGCATAAATGCTATATATATAAATGGGTGCAAATAAACAACCCTGGAGAAATCTTATTACATGACTCGTAATTTCCAAACAAATATGCCAAATAGCAAATGATCATATAATTGTAGGTAAAGAGATTGTTCACATGATGTCTTAACACTAATGTAAAGGAAAAATATGTGCTCTGAGATTGGATATTAGAAAGCCATATCTTATGACACAATTAGGGTTGCAAACAAAATGATTCCAGGTCGGAACCATGTACTGGACCCGGACACAGACCCGTTTCCAAATAACGATTCCAGTTCCGGATCCGATTTTGACTCGGAACTTATTTTGTTGGTTCCAGACTGGGTTCCGATTGAAATAACCGGATCTGGTTCCAGAATCAGATCCACTTAGAGAACTGGTTTTAGTTAAAAAATTGGTTTCTAACTTCTCTTCAATGTTTTTATTTTTTCTTAAAATAAGTATATTATTCAACTTATAATAGCGCATTAAGTCTACTACCTCCAGCATTATACATAAAAATGTCCTAAATTTTTTTTATTTTGAGGTACAGTTTGCAATATTAAAGACTCATATACGGGGTCCCGGGTCCATGGGTCGGAGCCTATATGGATTGGAACCGAACCCGTTTATCAATCGGAATCTAAATTAGGTTTCGAACCCGGACCCATTTATGAGTCGGAACCTAAAATAAGTTCCAGACCATGTTTTTTTTGGGTCAGAACTTTTGTCTAATCGAAGGATACCCATTTGCAACTCTAGACAAATGTATTGGGAGATTCAAATTCTTATTTAGCCCAATTGAGATTTACTAGCTCATTCATTGAGACGCCTTTGGCTGATGTCTTGTTTGGAAAAGCATAAAATTGAAAGAACACTTGTGTGTTTTTCAATTCATGCAATGATAAAAGAAAAGATTTTTTCTTTCAAAAATTTTAATTATTTCCTTTTAATCCTTCCTAAAAAAAAAAAAAATTGGCTCCTTACGCCAGTGGTAAGGAGTGCCAGTTCTTACCTGGTTGCCCGAGGTTCGAACCCCAGGTACGTCACCTCTTCCCGCTTGTGCGGGTTCCTTTCCCACTTGTGTGGGCTTTCATCCCGCTTATGTGGGCATCCTTACCACTTAAGTGGGCTTCCTTCCCATATATATATGTGGGCTCTTTCTTGAGTCCCGTCCAAGGTGGCTGGGTACCAGAAGGAGTCCTAACCTCCCTGGCTGGGTACACAAAAAAAAAAAAAAAAAAAAAAAATTCCCTTCTCCAAAAAATGTTTCTTCAATACAAAAATATTTCAAAGACAATATTTTAAATGTGTCTTTACAAAAATCCCTCACCTCTCGTTCTCACACTCCCTATGAAGGGAAGTCTACTTATTTGGATAAAGGTAATAATAATGGAGATTATGGTGACAACAATGATTATAATCTTGCTGATGGTTGACGTAATGGTGATGGTTATGCCATTAATGATTCTGAAGCTAGGTGGTGATGTCAATGATGGTTATGGTGATAGAATGGTGATGAGTGGCGATGATGATGATGGTAGTGGCTTTGGTGGTGGTAATGGTGATGGATTGTGCTAATCACCAAGATTATGATGGTAGTGGCTTTGGTGGTGGTAAAGGTGATGGATGGTGCTAATCACCACCAAGATGGTAATGGTGATAACGATAATATCCTGTTGGTGATGGTGGTGGAGATGATAAGAGAGCATAAAGGGTCATGTATACTACTACACCCTGACACAATTTAATCATGTTTGTTCCTAATTAATTATACTTTATATAAATTAAATGTTCGTAGATACTAATTAAGTTATTTTAGGGTAAATTAGTCTTATTCTAGCTTTTAGTTAGACCTTGAGCCTTGGGTAGGTAGTTTGATCAAGGATTAACTCTTTTAGGTAGAGCCGAGGACTTTTTCGTAAATTTAGATTTCGTTATTTTGCATCATATGCTCATCATCTTGGCATCATCGCGTGTATCTCATCGGACACGTCATCTTTCATATTGGACATTTTCTCATTAGACCTCAAACTAACCATTTAGGCTTTGAATTGACTCAAAGTGTAAATATGGATTAGAAACTGGATTTTCTTATTAAAGTAGGAAAATTAGTTACTTAAAGTTGCCCCAATTTCATTTCATTCAATTGTTTTAGCAATGCATGAGGAGAACAGTCATCTTCATCCTTCTCATTCCCTTCTTCCTTCTTAATTTTCTGTGAATTGAGAGCTTGCATGTGAGTTTAGACATTAGATTATGCTTCTCCATCATCCTCTCCACATATTTAGGGTATTTTCTTGACAAGGTCTTCCTTCCCATTCAACCATTTGCTACAATAGGTGGAAACCACTTCTTTTTCTGGATTTTGGTTTACTAGGGAGTCAAAGAGACTCATTTCAGTTACATGCATGGCATCTTACCTTCTTCTTTACATGAATTTCTATAATAGGGTTTGTAATTTTTGGGGGGTTTTGCTTTATTGGGTTCAATTGTGAAGAGAGAGTTGGAAAGCTTGGATTAAGGCAAGTATAAGCAATTTTTGTCAATGCATGTTGTTTTATGTTGATTCTAGAATGAAGAATTCAATCCTATGTTATTCTTAGCCTCCTGCATGGAGTATATTTGCATATGGATTCTTTTAATTATGATTCTTTGAAGTAAAAATGGTTTAATGGGTTACATATATGTAAATGGGAGCAAAAGAGGTTCAGATATGCAGGCTTTAGAAATGGAGAGGTTCTGGAATGAGATGAAAGTGTCTGAACTTCAAAAAGTGTAAAAATGGCTCATTCCAGAGTTCTAATCGCAGATTAGGCGGTCACTAGGTTGCTTGCCGCCCAGAAGTATAGGTTGTATATGCAGCGGAAGGACGAATCTATAAGAGCTGGCTGCTACAAATGTGATAAGGACGATGTCGGCTTGAATCAAACACTGGGGTGGAGATTTGTGACTGTCTACGAGAGATCAGTTACGTATGATTCACTCTTTAAGATCAAAGGGCAAGGATGGACACCCTGGATGTAGCAGATGATGATGGGGAATTCTAAATCTAGTAGAAGGAAGATGAATTGTTAAAAGTGGTGCCAACTAATATCTTTCATGTCTATATATAGCACTTTGGCTAATGGGTGATAAGATCTCTATCCAAATTCGAATTGAGAGATGATTAGATAAAATATTAGATTAATCTTTCTCAATTTGAATTTGAATGTAGATATGATAAAGAGATAGAGAGTTGGATAAAATTCAGGCTTTTCTTGTCTATATCACCCTAACACTCCTTGTGAGGGGTGTTTTTTTGTGAGTGGGGTCCACCCATATGTAAACACAAGTGGGCCCCATCACAAATACCAACAAGAAGGCAGTCAAAATTCTAGAATGTGAAAAATTTGATAGACGAACCGTGGTCACTTGTTGGCTAGTTGACCAACAACCGTCAGGTGACCGACTGTCTAGAAATCGCTAAATTCTAGGAGATTTTTAGAAGACCTTGTAGGGCTTACCAAATGGTATCTTTTAATCATATTGACCATTGGAAACCTTTTTTACATGGAAGACCCTTTCGAGGCGAGGATCTTCACATGTTTAATTCATTCATTTCATTTCTACACCATGATTATTAAGTTATGGTAATTCAATGTATATTAATATATAATATGGCACCAAATAATGAATAACATTACAATGATTACTATAATTTTATAATGCATTAGAAAGTGAATAAAGACGAATGCTTAGATTAGTTTGGCTAGTAAAAATCATTGACTTCCTGAATCTCAATGCATGAACATCTTGTTTTAACATATTCATGATTTCATACACTAAATTAGTGTTCATATACATAGACTATATTTCTCTTGTATTCCTAATTTAGCTGTCATACTATTGTTATTATACCTTATTCCTACCGTAAATTTGAGAAGTCTTGAGTAGATTAGTGAATGTACATGAATGAATTGAATTGTATCGTATGAAATGATTAGTGTGGTATACTCAAGTTCAGTTTGATAATTGATTCGAATAAGTCTATACTACTTAGCTTCGATCGGACGATACTCGATGGGGTTGACCACTGGTTTAGATTTGTGAATGTCGCTGCCCAGCAGACAGTCTGGAGTACCAAAACTCTAGAACCGGGTAGTCAATTGAACCTTTGGTTGGGTTACCGGTGACATCCTAAAACACGTGCCCTTTTTTAGGGGATTTATCTAATGTGGTTACCAACTAGATTATATAGATTTTCAATTATTATTGAATTTTTTAAGCACGAATTAGATCTGACTGCTAAACTGCCTAGTTTTACTTTTATATGATCTCTTCCAATCTATTATCATTAATTCTGAATTTGATACAACATGTCTAGATTAATTATTGATTATACTCAGCTAAATCGTTGTATTCATTAGTTATTCATTGGTGTTATAGAGGTAGATCCTGTTGGAAATAGGTGGGCCTCGTGGATGTGATTTTAAAACTTTTGACCCACTTGACTCAGGGATCAAACGTCCATAAGGCCATCAACCATATCCAGGATGCAATCCCTCATACTCATATACCATATATAGCAATATTACAAACAACACCATGCAAAATAATCTACAAAAGATTAGAGAAGCAGATTATACCTTTGCTGCCCGGTTGTGCTCTAATGGAGAACGAAACTACTTTAAATCTCCAAGACCTCTTAGTCTTCCACGCTATGACCCGTACCAGATCTCTTCTCTAAAGGAGATGGGTGGGATCTCCTAAAGAAAACAACTAGAAGCTCTAAAGGAAACTAGAAGAGAACTAGAAGAAGAAGAGAAGTATGTGCAACTATTGCACAAAGGGGGCTGGACGTTTTTCAAGATTGTATCTATCCCAGTCCCTTTGTTACTCCTTTTATAGCATTAAGCAACATCCTTCTCTTGTACTAATTGAAATAGAAGTCTTACTTCTACACAAAATAGTAACCTTACTATTACCACTATTAGAAGTCCCACTTCAAATAGAAATAGTAACTTCCTAATTCCTTCATCTTAGAGTTCTAGTAGGATTAGTATCTTTTCAATAACTTGAGCTAGCGTGGGGACCATTAGGGATTCCATAGAAAGCTGGCTCCAACTGGGACGCGTGACCCCACATCTCATGTGCAATCCGGGCCCACAGTTAATTGCAAATAACATCACTATATAAATGCAATTACACTCCAGTCGTAGGAATAAATTACAATGAAGACCCTAAACTTCCCGATTACCACAATTAAGCCCCTCTATCAATATCCATGGATTAACTGGACTAAAAACTGCCCCACCAATTTAGATCCACATCTTATTATCCTTGAGCCCCAATTAATCACAGTGATCATCAGTACCATCCAATTAACTCTTAATCGAGATGGGTGCGCACTTACTAATGATAAATCCATTAATTGGCAGAAGGGGATAATATAGATAGATTCCATCTTGACCATTGGATGTTCCCACGGTCCTACTACCACGTACCCAAGACACCGAGATATTGACCTACAGTTGGCCTCACTCATTGGTGACTCAAAGCAAATGAATAGATAGAAACTTGAGTTCATCAATGTCTTAGGATTGAGAGCCTATTACTAGGGAATTATGAGAGCAAACCTTAAACTCGATACAGTATTCCATAAGGTGCTTCTCATGGTCCTTTAATACATCCAATGTACCAGCACCGTGATCCAGAATCTTACATTCTGATGATCGAGACAAATCACACTATCTTATAGTGATCAAAGCGCTGTAACCTTATCAGATGAGATGCCCAGTCTCATCACCGGTTGTGAAGATGTTTAAGTATAAGATTTGTGACAAATGTCTCCTGTGTGTGGATCTCATCCATACACATATATCACATCTAATATACTAATGGGACCCGGTTCATCTCATGAACCATTTATGTCATACGCATTGGTCATGTGCATTAAGTAATAAAACACCATTCATCTCATGAAAGGAAAGCATGATATTATTGATAAATAAAGAAATTAATCAATTTATTACATCATCTGATGGATTGAGTCCATACAATCTAACAGATCCCACCCTCGGTCTTGAGGAGACCACGAGGGAGAGGAAAAGGAATAGACGACTGAGGGAGCCGTCTAGCTCGTGTTTTCTGAGAGCACCATGTTCCTTGCTTTTGCAGATAGAAACCTTTTGTTTAGTTGAAGTTTATCAGTGTGATTAATCAAACTAGATGTTACTTTTGGTATAGATGTATATAATACTTTTGTAATATTGATGTAGATTAAGTTTTAAATCTCTACTTCTTTTTAGTAATAAAATCATCTTTTATATATGAACTTGAAATTTATGGATAGCTAATGGTATGATACATATTATTAGAATATTTTGATGCTTTCACTTTTAAATGTACAGAGACAGGTGTTAGTGAGCATGTCTCACGAGTGAAATTTGAAAATTTATCCTTCGTGACTTGCATTTGACCCAAGATAGGTGCGAAGCGCATGGGAGTACGCGTGTCACATCTCGGGAACTACCCTCGGCCAGATAATCTCGGAATTGTGATGTGACATATACTTCTCATATAGGTGCAATCCCAGCCACTCACACTCTCGAAGCTGAACTCTAATCACTTTATCAGGGAGTTCATCTAGCCAATTTAAGGGAGTGCATAAAATAATACTGAAAGGAGATTGTTCGACTCTTATACATAGAAAATCTCCAAAAGGCTTGCAATGTGACTTCATAATTTTGTGGCACATACTTTTGTAGGCCTTTTCTATGCTTGAGTGATCAAAAATAAAATTTTGCATAAGATGGGACAACAGAGTGGCAGATAGCCCGAGTAAGATAGATTTCTTGATTTGAGTTTCACTTTAGTATAATAGATCTTTCCTTTTAAAAAAAGTAAGATAGGTTATTTGATCCCAACTAGAATGCTTATTTTTAGCTTTTTTTTTTGTGATTTAGTGAATTTCCCATGTTCGTTAGTACGTAGAGTAAAATGAAATTTAATAGAGTGTCAAATAAATAAAAAAGAAAATGTAGAAAATTGGTTGTAAAACGACAAAATAACATTTCTTTTTTGGATTTGACACTTAAATCTGTTTTTTTTTTATTCTACCCTACCTTTAAAAAAAAATATAGGGTGGAAAAAAAGAGAGATGGAGAGAAGAAAAGAAAACACACTATACATGTTTATCTTCTTGAGCTACATGAAAGATCTCACTCAACAAAAAGTGAATCAAGTGCAGTTTCATGATGGGTTAAGTTTTGAAAAAATTAAACAGTACAAGCCATCGTTTTAAATGGGATAACGTAAAATCTCTCTATCAAAAGGAGTTGATCACATGATAATAAGCATATATAAAAAAGGGAATTTTATGAATTAATACATATTAAACTTGTTTTTCAGTAGTTAATGATAGCAAATAAAAACAAAAATAAAAATGTCACTAGAATGCTTTCACCACACTTGTTGTTGGTCTTACTCTTGAACCCACAATACCATGGGTTATGTAACCCATGAAATCAAAGGACGAACCCACTATATCATGGGATTCCAGAACAGAAAATAAAAAAGGACTTGTGGAATCTCATAATATTGTGGGTCGATATGACCGTCAACATGTGCGGTCATGGCACTTTTGGAGACGTTTTTATTTTTATTTTGGTCATTAACTCGTGACACAATCAAACTCATTTGGTGTGAAATTCCGCTAAATCTCGTACAAGATAATGAACTTCCTCTTGATCGGAATGACAATAAATGGGCCTAATGCGGAGTTTCACTTTCCTCACTATGCTACCTTGTTTGTTTGAATTGGGATTCTAGGGGGTTAATTACCCGGTGACTATTGGTCCATCACATTAGGGTACAGCTGTCTCATAGTGATATGAGAGACTGTGATTAGTCCACTCATACTCACAACATGGTGTAAAACCTCACCAGATCTGGACTCCTACCTTTTTGTTCCTACAGGTGTATCATCCAAGCTCCTTTCTTGCCCAATGCCCATACATTATCATTAACTCACAAACATTGCTCATTTCTCCCCCAAACGGCCCCACCATCATTAAATTATCTCCCCCTATCCTCTATATATACACAACTCCACCAATCGCCAATCAAACCAAACACATCCAATCACCATACCATACCAACACCACCATGAAACCCAATTTCATTTCTTCTCTCCTCGCTCTCCTCATTATTCTCAATCCAACAGCCAATGGAGCCGAAAACGTACTCTACGGTGGAGAAACTCTCAAAACAGGAGAATATCTAAGCTACAAAACCTACTCCTTCGTCTGCCAGACAGACTGTAACCTGGTTCTATACGAGAGCGGCAAACCCGTTTGGGCTTCCAACACGGGTGGGCTCGCCGGCAACTGCTACTGCACGTTGCAGAAGGATGGGAACCTGGTGGTGTATAGGCCTAATGGGCACGCCCTTTGGGCCAGCAACACAAGGGGTGCGGCTGCTAACTATGTGCTGGTAATGCAGGATGACAGGAATGTGGTGATCTATGGTCCTGCTAAGTGGGCCACCAACACTAACGTACGTGGGAGTGGTGTGACCATAACTAGGCTAGGTGGGAATAATGGTACTGTGAATGGGAATAGTGGAGGGGGTGTAGTGGAAGCTGGTGCCGGTGCTAGTAATGGCTCGGTTGTGGGTTGAAACGAGTCTGCCTGTTAACTCGGGCGGTGACCGAGTGAGGAGATAGGCTCAGGTCTTTTTCTCTGTTTTACATGTTCTCTCTCTCTCTCTCTCTCTCTCCCTCATGTTAGAATGTGGGCTGATGTCAGTGTGGGCCATCTTCTTCTAAAGTGGCTATGTAGTAATGGTTGCTTTTAGTGAAATTGAGTCTGTTGAATGTGTGCATTTCTTCGGTTTCTTTTTTTTTTTTGTTTCTTGGTTTTTATTTAGTGGCACGGTTGTGGGTTGGGTCATGAGTGCTCATAATGAAAAGAGTCTGCCCGTAAACTCAATGGTGGCGACTGAGTGAGGAGATGGGTTGGGGCCTCTTTTTGTCTTTTTAAATGCTCCCTCCCCCACTAGCATGGAGGGTTGATCTCAATGTGGGCCATCTTCTTCTAAGGTAGGTAGCTGCTTTTAGTGGAATTGAGTGTTTAGAACGTGTGGTTCGATTTTCCCGGCAATGTTTTCTTGTCTATTTTTCTTGGTTCCTAGTTGGAATCCAGTTTCGGAATAGGAAAAGGATCAATCTTCTAAATGGTTTCGGTTAGGTTCGACCAGTTTACATTCCTAACCATATAATTAAGATTGAGGAAAAAGATATTACAGAATAATAATTAAATCATTTATGACTTATGGAGGATAATATTGGTCATTCAAGAAACAATACATGTACAACATGAGTATGGCAATGCCTGCAAACAATTATCGTATGAATGTGTCTTAAAACTAAGAAAGATAAAATAAAAAATGAGGGCTTTCCGATTATGCAGGGGTAGCATTATAAGTGATAAATATGACTCATTTTAAATGGTTTTGATATGTCCGGCCAACAATGATGCCATAGAGAAATAATTTCTTATCCATATTGATGGCCCACTAAAGAAAAATGGTTGTTTGAAAAGGATACGGATGGAAATAGTAAGAATAGATGCGATCTAATATAGTTGAAAAAAGGCTTCTTATTTTCTTCATAGTAGTGGATATTTCTAATAAATGCCTTCTTCCTTCTTAGAAATGGGTTCTCCTACAGCGTTGTTTTGTTGAAATTTTCAATACAATATCTACGGTGCTTGATTTTTTAAAAAGGACTTTCCATTAAACATATAGCCAAGCATGGAAATCTCCAACAAGATACAGATAATTAAATTACAGGACTTCTGAATTTTCAATTAATATATTACGAGCAGTTGAGGCTTATTTGGCTATAGCCTACAAAGATTGAAGCAAGACAATAACATGGAACTAGCAAAGCATGCCCGTGCTAAGCTCGGGCTTAGAAATAAAAAAATGTCCAATTTGTGGCTATTTTATGAGATATTAATTAATGAGAAGATAAATATAAAAAAAATAAATATACCATTTATTACGGTTTGAAGCATGGCCCAACCCGACATTTATACAAATTAAATATTACTTTTTATATAAATAAGTATGAAACTTCAAGTCTAATGTAAATTAACTTTTGCAAAATTGCATGTGGCTCCGTCTTTAGAAATTAGAATACAAGGCCCACTTTAAAAAAGTTTATTGTATGTGGAGCCCCTATGTATAAATCACTATCAATGATCCACTTTTAAAAATCACAAACATTAAGGATTTTTTTAACCATAATAGATATATTAAAATTCTAAATCCACCTAAAGAAGACTCATTTTAACTTGGTTGAATAGAGTTATTGAGCAAGGTGAATTTTTTCATCTGGACTCTTAAAACACCTATCCATAATAGATATATATTAAAATTTGAATTCACATAAAGAAGCTTAACAAAAGTGGATTCTAAATTGATTGATAAAGCTTATCTCTTGAAATTGATTTGAAATCCAATTTCTCTAATTGATTTGAAATAATAGTCCAGTTTCACAATCTATTAGCAAATTGGACTCCAATTTTGAAATCGATGCCTACGTCTATAATATATATAAACTAGCAAAGCATGCCCGCGCTAACCCCGGGCCCAGATTTAAAAACACGTCCAATTTGTAGCTATTTTATGAGATATTAATTAATGAAAAAATAAATATAAAATAAATAAATATCAAAATAAATATTAAAAAAATAAATATACCATTTATTACAGTTCGAAGCATGGCCTAGTCCGACATTTATACAAAGTAAATACTATTTTTTTATATAAATGAGTATAAAACTTCAAGTCTTATATAAATTAACATTTGCAAAATTGCATGTAGCCCCTTCTTTAGGAATTAGAATATGAGGCTCACTTTGAAAAAGTTTATTGTATGTGGAGCTCATATGTATAAATCACTATTAAGGATCCACTTTTAAAAATTACAAACATTAAGGATTTTCTAACCATAATAGATATATTAAAATTACTCATTTTAATTTGGTTGGATAGAGTTATTGAGCAAGGTGGATTTTTTCATCTGGACTCTTTAATCACCTATCCATAATAGATATATATTAAAATTTGAATTCACATAAAGAAGCTTAACAAAAGTGGACTCTGAATTGATTGATAGAGTTTATCTCTTGAAATTGATTTGAGATCCAATTTCTCATATTGATTTGAGATTAGAGTCCAATTTTACAATCGATTAGCAAATTGGACTCCAATTTCGAAATCAATGCCTACGTTTATAATATATATTAATTGGTCCAGTTATCCAATATATACCTTTGCGGAGATGCTGTCCTTTTTTTTTTTTTGCTGATATGCCTCACACTTTTTAGAAGCCAAGAGAAATTGTAAACGTAGTATTAAAAAGATTTATACATTAACAATATCGATTTATACTTTGATCATCTTAGTCAAAATGATAAATGAATATATGGCCGGATTTCCAAAGTTTCTCCGTCATCTATTCAGAAACCTTCTTCAGCCTGCAGCTCTAAGGGCCTGGGTTGAACCTTGAATGTGGGGCCCGCTTAAATTCATGCAAATGGTGGCGTAGGGTGGTGGGTGTTGTTATAAATTAGCCGCACAGCAATGTCTTATTATCAATTAGAAAATGAATGTCTCTACATGGGCACAATCTAATGATCATAACCATCTGATTAATGGTCCAAAGTTTAACAATTTCATAAGTGCATAGGTAGCCTGTAATAAAGAGCACGGAGTGTGATGCATATGATCATATGACTATATGGGCTAATTTCCTAATCTTGTAAGATCATAAACCATATGAGCTCTTTTTCTAGTCTTTCTAAGATACTATTAAGATCGAGTTCCCATGTTCCCGTGATGTGACTTAAAGAGCACGGAGTGTGATGCATTTAAGAACCATGATTTCCTCCGGTGAGGAACTTTTTTTCCTCCACCCCACCCCAACCCAACCCACCGCTAGCTACAACACCACTCTCATGAAATGTTTTTCAAAGGTATTGTAAAAAAAATTTGTGATTTTTTTTTCTTTTTTCTTTTTTCTTTTTTCTAGTTCTCATAGTAGCAAAGTGGCCTCACCAAACGGAAAAATTTTCCACTGTAGAAAATTAGCGACACCATAGGAGAAAAATCTTCAACAGAATAAAAGTGGTAAGATCTTCTATGCCTAATATGTAAAAACGCGGCTGCACAAATGGTGTTACACTGTCCACCACCATACTATGCTCACTGCAAGCTGCCAAGTAACAAAATCCATAATGTTGATTAAGAATTAGTTTTGGGTTACCAACTATTACTTCTCCATTTTACCTGAATTTCCAAACTTAGAGAAAAATTTAGAAACAATGAATTCATTTTGATGTTTTTGGTTGAGTATGATTTAACTTAGGGAGAATTACTGTACAATAAGTCTTAAACCTAACAATTGCCCCAGAATTGCTGGAAAATGTATAATTACCGCAGAACTGTTCGTCTCTAGGATATCACATTATTTAAAGCGAGAAGACTTGCGGAGCTACAGTGCCATGGAAGGAAATGCTCCCCTCAACGCTTTGTTTAATTTTTGTTAAACTATGTGAACATTAACGACGATCCAAATCGACAGAAACATTAATGCGGTTACACACGGTACATATAACAAATTTCAACTATTGATCTATCGCGGATCTCAAGATATTTGATAAGAATAGAATAACTACATATAAGACTCCGACCCGAGTGACCTCGATTGGTACTAATTAAGTAGCGTGTTAATCTTGAACTTGTTTAGTGGATCTTGGTTTAGTTGGTTTAGAATAGGTTTGTCATAACTTTGGAAATTTTGAGTGCCTTTGGAATTAGTGGGGCTCTTTGAGGGTTCCTTTTTATGACTTGCGAGTACTTGGGGCGTTTACTTGAGATTCTTTTGATTTAGTGTTTTATCCCGATTTACTTATTTTGTTAATCTCTTCAACTTTCATGTTGATCTCGTTCCCGTCCCGAATCCCGAAACTCGACTTTTCTAGCTTCTTGGGCAAAACAATCTTTTTACACTAAATCTGTACCCAATATTTAATATTCCCGAAACCCGCGAAACATATACTTTTTGGAAAGTAGAAATTTCGACGATTATTTCTTCCTTCTTCGTCGTTTTCATCCGAGGTCTCGAGAGCTACTATTTCAGCCCAACAAGATTGCTAGTTAGTAGAGCCCACTTGTGTTGCTTATAAAAGAGAGCTCACCCCCTCCCTTTTTCCCTTTTTCAGCAACTTTCTCTTGTCTAGGCTTTTCTTACCTCCTTTCTTCTTCTTTCTGGCTTTTCCATCATCAAGACACTACTAAGCTTGCACCAACATAAAAAAAGGACTTCATCATCTTCTTCACCACTTCAAGGGCTTTCCATTGGTACCATTTTTGAAGAAATCTCTTCTCTCTAAGATCCTCATTTAGCTTGCCTTGCTCATTTAGAGCACCTATTGATAAGCTCTCTCCCTAATCTTCTAGATTTGTGTTCTTATAGTCTTTGAGAAGCTCCATTTTTATTATTGGGAGCTCTCTCTTCTTATTGCTTAGTTTGACCCATTTTAGGGTTTGTTTTGGGGGTTTTTGTAGAGATTGTGATCTTGGCTTGCAAGGGTGGTTAGGAGCTTGTTTTCCTTTGATTTGAGACCCAATGCAAGTGGATGATTTGATATGTTTAGCTTTGAATGAGTTTTATGAAATGCATTGATGATTTCACTATTTGTCTTGTGATATTAATGACTTGTTTAGATTTGAAATAAATGCACATTAGTGAATCTTGTTAGCTTGTTTTATCCATGATTTAGATTGCTAATCAGGTTTTAAGAATGAAGAAAAATGAATGTAGAAAAAGGAATGAGGAAAAATGAATGACCCATTGCACTACAGAAAACAAAACCTGGGTTCTGTTACACAGTTCACGCGGTCGACCGGCCAGGGAGCTCGGTCAACTAGCCACACGGGGGTCAGGTTCTTTGGAACCTGACCAAAACACTATTCCCTCCTTTTTATTTACAACTGCCGGTTGACCGGCCAAGGGCTCGGTCGACCGGGCATTCATGACAGGGATCGACCTGACCTCCTCAGGTCACCGGGACAGCAGTGTGCGCGGTCGACCAGCCAAGGGCCGGGTCGACCGGGCCAACTGCGAATGTCTCCTGGGAAGTGATTTTTACTCTTTTCTTAAATGGACTTAGGTGGAACTTGGTTACCCTTTTTATTGGACTCACTTGACTTATCATGAGATTGTTTGACCCGACATTCTTTGAGGTTAATCCGGTTGTATCGGGACTTAACCTAATTCAATCTTGAACGGTACGGGACAACGGGATACTCCCTTTATAACTATGCACAAGGTTTGTACGTTTGGGTATCGCGAATCCTATCCCATTCGGTGACTGAATAGGTTATACGATGCTTCAGGGTTAACATTGTACTTAGGATCTCTTTTGAGGTTCCGTTTATTTTGAAGTTCATTTAAAAGTTTGAAAACCCATAAGGTGTATAAAGAGCCCGGAATGTCTCCAAACTCAAGAAGTACCAAGTCATTATTACAATGGACATACGAGGTCCTTACTCACCTGATTTATCTAGAATCTCGACACTTGTCCTGAAATTCTCGAATTATGATTTATCTTGAATCTCGACACTAGTCCCGAATTTCTCAAATTATGATTTATCATTCCCGAAAGTATTGAAAGTATATTTTAACATTTTGCTAGCTCGTTTATACGTGCCCGAAAATAAAATGATACTTGTGCCTTTGAGCATCCCGTCCCGCCCGTTTACATACATGCACTTGAAATGTTTTATACATGTTTCGATTTGTCATTTGACCTATGAGTCAGCACCACTAAGCTTGATTTTCCTTGTAACGCCCCAATTTCGGATACCGATAAGATCGTCAAGATACCCGAAGTTGGCGGGCTACTTCCCGGAAAATCCGAGAACTTCCAAGATCGTAGGTCCGCAGTGAGGTCCAAATTAAAACTTTTTAAGCGATATAAGATTAACAGTTAATAATGCGGAAGCATGTGAATATAGCGGAAGCAATAATAGGGTATTATATGTCTCAGTCAAATATAGCAGAGCTGAAATCCCTCAAAAGTATTAAAGTTGTAAAGAGTAAAGGTTTATTATAGATTAAGACTGCTACCAAGCTCACTACAAAAATCGTTCAAAATCCCAAAATAAAATATGAACTCTCACACCCCGAGTGCTGGCTCTCCAACTCCCAGCTCGACCTCTTGGTCGGCTGGTCCCCACCCGTAGTCTCCTGCTACAGGTACCTCATCTAGCGCAGGCGCGTCGTCCTCGTAAACAGGGTCGAAACCTAAGCACCAAGAATGGGTCAGATCTAAAGATCTGGCAAGTCACAGTATACAAGTAACATAAGATAAATGTATCAAAAGAGTAAAGACAAGCATATAGATGGAAAGAACATCAAGATACAGAATCTAGGCAGTTGAGCAGGATAAGCATTGAGAATCAGGATAAACATAATATCTAATCTAAACAATATGGCACATTCACACGAGTTGGATACCGCGGGATATTATGCCGCGGCCCTCCCATATTGAACACAGTTGCAGCGGGGAATCTCACCAAACCTGGGGAATGACGAGCCCCGCAATCACACTCATTAGTCTCACCACACTCATCACTCGGGGAGACTGGACCTGGCATCACGCCGTTCGTCTAAAACATAGCTCATCATGATAGCTCACTCAACACTCATAATAGCTCCTACCAGTGATGATCAGCCTAAAGGCTGAGCTTAAAACAACTGAGTGAATGTCTATGCCGACTCAAGAAAACAATGAAGGTCCGTGTCTGTCTAGGCTTTACCTTGCGTGAACAAGGTCCTCACAAGTTCCCTAAGAGGTCCAAGTATTAATTCATTACCATGGATTACAATCCAGGTCCAAGCCCACTCGTTGGATTCATACTCAGGCCCATCAAGTATATGGCCTAGTCTAAGATAGTCCAAACGAGGTAACAAGTCTATTTCCATGTTAAACAGTCCAATATAATCAACCTCTCCAATCTAGGGTATTATACCACCATACATAGGCCATAAGAAGGGGCCCGCCTAGCCACAGACACGGGTCAATGTTCCCCCATTTATACCACCAGGTTACCTCTAAGTAGTCCTAGGTTCAGGTCTTCCATTTATTCAATTCATTAACAGGTATAAACAATAATAAGAATAAAAGAGTGACAGTAACATGATGAGAGAGATAAATCTCTAAATACAAGATTCGATGGGAAGATATCAACAGTCCAACCTAGGTAGTCGGTCCACTATCTGGTTCAGGTCAACCTCGGGTAATTTGATCCTTAAATGGTACCTCAGATGCTAATAGATACTGGGTTTGGTGCTCTAGAAGTTACGAGCATCATTAGTAACACATAAGAGTCGAATTATCTTAGATTACATGATCTGGACCCTAATTACTGGACCCCACGAGTCAAGGTTGAGCCACACCATTGACTCGGGCTAGGCACAGTGATGGAAGTCTATTTGGATGGTCAATGGGGCCCCCACACATGATCACAACAATGAAAATTAGAATCTGGGAAGTGTCGTTGTACACAGTGTGCTCAGCTGACTCCCTGGCCTGGTAATCAGCTCGGCACACTGGTATCAGGGAAGTGTCTCTCCTGCAGGCGGTGCCTGTTTGTTCAGAAATCCCTGTGAGCTCGGCACACTCCTTGGCCTAGGTAGTTGGCCATGCTCACTCAAAGTCCTGGTTTAAGGAGATGTCCCAGGTCCTAGTTTCCCTCGTTGGAAATCTGTCTTCTGGAGTTCTAGGAATCAAGCTCGGAGTTCGGCCTAGCATGGAGCTCAACAAGATACTCAGCTCGGTCACCCAGCTCAGTTCGGCAAAGCGTTGAGCTCGGTCAGACACTGAGGTAGCTCGGTAAGGTGCTGAGCTCGACCAAACACTGAGCTCGGATAAAGTACAGATCTCGGTGAAACACAGAGCTCGGTAAGGAGCAGAGCTCGGTGAAACACAGAGTTCAGTACAGTACAGAGTTCGTTCAAGTGACAAGGCGTAGGGCTCTGAACTCGGTCAAGCTCTGAGTCCGGTAAAAGTACAGAGCTCGACCAAGGACTGGGCGCAGAGCTCAGTAAGGTGCTGAGTTCGACCAAGCTTAGTGCCCAGACATAGCGGGGAGCTCTGAGTTCGGTCTAGCACTAAGTTCGGTCAGGCGCTGAGCTCGGTCAAGCGCAGTGCTGAGACATAGCGCGGAGCTCTGAGCTTGGTCTAGCACTGAGTTTGGTCAGGCGCTGAGCTCGGTCACTCGCAGTGCTCAGACATAGCATTGAACTCGGCCATGACTTTGAACTCGGCTTAAGACACTGATCTCGGCTTGAGCATCGTGCTTGTCAGAACACAGTTGTCAAGCGAGGAGCTCAGTCGTATCTATGCGCTTGGCAAAAGCACTGCGATTGGTCAAGCGTAGAGCTCAGTCATATCACTGGGCTCAGCCTTGACACTGAGCTCGGCCTAGAGCATTGTGCTTGGCAAAACGCTGAGATGTCCAGCGCAGAGTTCGGCCATATAGCCGAGCTCGGCCTGAGCATCGTGGTAGAACAGAGATGTCCAACGCAGAGTTCGGCCATATAGCCAAGCTCGGTAAAAGTACTGAGCTCGGCCTATTCATCGTTCTCGACAGAACACAGATGCTCTGCAACTTCACAGTTCTGGTTTCCCTTTTTAACATTCCAGAACTCAACCCATCTCGTCCAATCACCACATACACCTTCAGAATCACGGAAAACACTCCAATAAACATTCAACCAACCAATCCACGGGCCATTGATCTTCCAAATGAGATCAACCCATCCATCAATGGCCAAACATCCATGAAAACATGCTCAAAGGTAAATCTAACAATTCTAACATCAATTGAATAGAAAATCTCAGAATCAAAGACAGTAATCATTCATTCTATGTTAAATAAGCATATTTCACTTGCCTTGACCAATTGCAGTAGGAAAAGAAGAGAAACAGAGACCCAATCCGGTAACAAGGAAAATCCCAGCTCTAAGCGTCCTCAGACTCGCGATCAGCCCCAAATTTCTGATCTAGAAGAGATCTCTACTCCTATACCCATTTCCACAAGAGAATTACCATAAGGAAGGAGAGCTAGAGGGAGAAGAATGGGACTCCATAAGAACTGAACAAGAAAAAAGGGGGTGTTCACCTGATTCGGTCAGGAAGAGGAACGACTGAGACCGAGACAAAGAGAAGCCCAGTAGAATAAGATGCTGAGATCGTCTTCTTCTTCTTGGGTTCTATAAGGAGCAAGGAAGGGAGAAGGCAGGCTTGGAGGGAACTTGGGGCAGTGCTGGAGGCAACCAAGGGAAGAAGAGGGAAATGAGAGAGAGGCACAGTAACCAACGCATGGTGTGGGAAGATGTTGTATAAATAGGTTGAGTGGGTGGCTAGGTACAGTAATGCCCTTTTGTTAACATGGGATTAGGGTTAGGGTCATGGGTAGTTTGGTCTTTAGGTGGGAATCTAGAAGCTTCTCAAGTGGAGACCCCCTTATAGTAAATACTAATATCTAGCTAGGGCCTCTAACCAACTCAAACTTATAAAAGACACTCTAGAACTCTATAAATTACACAAAAGGGGTTTATGACTTAGGAAAATACATATATACCCTTACTAACCCCTATTAATTAGTATAAATAAATATCTTAGGCTATAAAATAGTATTCAATTTCAAAAGTGAGGGTCCACAAGAGGTGGGGCCTCACATTCCTTGCCGGTCTAATCAATCGACTTGGAGACCCCTTCCCGTCCCGCTAGCTGCAGTTTGGATCCCGCTACCCGGTTATTATCGTGGTCTTGTCCCGATGCCCGGTTCGCTACCGTGGTCATGTCCTGTATTATATTATGTATATGTAAATGTTACTTTTGTTGCATCTCCTCACTTCGGTGACTGAGACAACATCCCGATATGCTCATGTCACTTTGGTGATAGAGGACTTAGCTATGTGTGGTTGCCATCTTGTTTGTTTCCCGTTTCCTTGGATACCTTACACGTTTTATATTGCATATGTATTTGAATAAATGATTCTCTCGTTTTATGAAACTATTGTTTTGACATGTTTAAATGTTTTCCAAGGTAATTTCTTTATTGATATGTCTTTTCACCCACCTGCCAAACCGTCGTGTTTGATCATTTGCTTTGGTACTCAGGTCCCGTTATCGGTCTTCCCGAGGAGGAGCATGAGGAGGCGGTCGGAGAACCGCATCGTCTAGTCGTGTGGCACGCTGATGATGTCGTCTAGAGGTTCGGTTGCCCGAGTGACGTAATATTTTGGGTTGAGTCTGACCATTCTTTTGGGAACTTGTTATTTTATTAATAGTGGCCTTTGTTGGCCTCTATTTTTAGGGACAATATAATTAAACGATATTGTTGTAAACCTTAACTTTCTTTTGGGGTTATAGCACTAATGATCATTGCTCATTTTGATACTGGTATTAAATATGTGTTAATCTTGTTATCTTGGACATGAATGTATGAAATAGATTTGCTACACGCTTCCGCACATAAAAGAAATATTCATGTTGACGTGATATCCTCACCGCGGACACCTGTGGAAAATCACGTGTACGAGTGGCATTCTTTTGTCGACTCGTATACATTTTGGGTTTAAATTAATTCATCATCCATCATATACAATCACAATTACCGTCCCGATCCCGGATTAGGCCCGATGGCCCGGTCCGGGGTCGCGACACTACACATCTATTTTTTTGAACTTTTGTGAGCCCTATAATCACAATCAAGATCGTTAATCTTTTTTGAAATAATGAAAACAACTAGCGATAAAATTTTTAGCCTTTGATTTAATGTATAGATACCAAAAATGAAGAAAAACCTTAGAACCGTTGACTTCACATGTGTCGTATTCACAGTAGAATAAATGAAACTTGAATAGTGCGGTTTTTTATTTGTTTTCTTGACTGTGGGACCACAAAACTACCATCCAAACCGTTGGATAGATATATCAGTGTAAGAACTAATACGGCACCAAATTTGAACAATTGATCTATCATGATTATCGAGAAATTTGTTGAAAATCACTCTTTTTTTAAAAAATTATAAGAACAAATTATAGGCCACATTTTTTTCAGTTAAGGGAAAAAAAAAAAAAAAAAAAAACTGGACTGGTCAAAGTTTCCACTTCAAATAATGCGATATCCGAGATCCCTAGGATATTGCACACTGCAATATCCTACAGATGAACAGTTCTACGATAATTATACATTTTCCGATAGTTCTGGGTCGATTGCCAGGTTTAGTACCTGTTTTATCGTAATTATCCCTTTTAACTTATTTCGCTGTGCCAGTGCCATACTAGTTCGTTCAAGTTCTGTGACGGGTGTTGCCGATCTCAACGCCATGCGCATGCTGGTTTTGTCAATCGAGTTGTGGCATTTTTGAAATTCTGATACGCATGCTGGTTTTGTCAATCGAGTTGTGGCATGTTTGGAATTTTCTGATACTTAACTAGTATGGTTATTGACCAGCACCGAGTCGACTCATCACCTGAGTCGAGTGCCATGCGAAATTTCAAATTATGGGAAATAGTCAAAATGATACTTTGCTTTTTCACCATTTACATGATTTATTAACTAGATTATTTCTAAAAAATTTATAAAAGTTGTTTTTATGGTAGAAAGCATAAAAGTTAGAGAGTGAACAATATGTCATGGTTAGTGGTGTTCTTTCCTAGGCCGCCTTAGGTTCAATGTTGGGAAACTTTCAAAACAGGACATCCCACCATAAAGGGGACGGTCTGGTACTTTTCCCTTAATTTTTTCAGAAATTCTGTTGCAATGACTGAAAAAATTAAAGGGGACAAGATCAGTCTCTCAACTCCTTCCTTCTTCTTTCTTTGTGAAGACGGTCCCCTATTTTCTCCAATTTCCTCCATTTTCACTACTGGACAACAAATGCTTTGTTGCCACAGCAATTCTACAGTCATGTTCACTTTACTCCATTCCCATCTAAACTCTGTGTCACCCCCCCAAACCCGGACCCTACATCGGCCTGACCTCGGGGAGCACGAATTACGAGTTCAAGTATGAATTATATTTTCTCCCAAGATCCGCGTGTGTGAGGATCACAAATTCTACACACTCTGAATATTTTACGAAAGCTTTTATGGCGTTGCGACTTGGAGTCCATGGCCATCGGATTCCGCGTCGCACTCAACCGCTAGCATAAGGCTATCATATCAAGAACTATATCAAACTGGAATAAATCACCACAATAAAGTACAAAGCTGATAGTGACAAGATAATACATTCTCATATATGTTCAAGTTACAAATATCAATGTGTATTAATTACAATCCCGGGAAAAAGGCTAATAAAAGCCATGCAAATAACAAGCTAAATAAACACTACCCCACATGTGATGTAACTCTGATGTCAAGCTCAATGTCTACGTGGCATAGTCGATACTACAATCTGCAAACTCATGGCTCCACAGCCAACACAAGCACTCAGCTCAGGTTGAAGAAGTCAGGACCTGAGTACCAAATAGTGGGTTAGACACGACGGTCTAGCAGGTGGATGAAAAGATAATAGATGTATTGAAGAATAAAACATGTTATTTGATCAAATGTTGCATATAATTAAAATGGGTAGAAAAATCATGTATATTTGACAAATCCTGTATTCATGTAAAACGAGTGTAAAACATGGATCTCTCATAAATTAGGTATTCATTCAAAGCATGTGTAAACATAGAGATCTGGCAAAACAAGTGTTCATTTAAAACATCTGTAAAAGCATGTAAAGGTACCAAGGAACGGAAAAACAAGCAAGATGACAACCACACAAAGCTAAATCCTCTATCATCGAAGTGACAAGAGCATATCGGGGAATTGATCTCAGTCACACGAAGTGAGGAGATTCAACGAAATATACATACACATATACTATATGGGTCATGACCACGGTAGCGAGCCGAGTATCGGGAACCACGGTGGCGAGCCGGGTATCGGGAACCATGGTAGCAAGCCGGGGTATCGGGATAAGACCATGGTAATAACCGGGTAGCAGGATTCAAATTACAGCTGGCGGGACGGAAGGGGGATTTCCAAGTCGGTGGATCAAACCAACAAGGTCATCCAAGCTTAGTGGTGCCGACTCATAGGTCACATAACAGAAATGGGGACATGTATAAAATACATATGATGCAATTATATAAACGGGCGGGACGGGAGTGCTCGAAGGCACAATTATCACTTTATTTCGGGCAATGCATAATCGAGATTAGCAAAAAAGGCTACAATAACAATCTCAGTTTTTTCCGGGCAAGACAAAGTCATAAATCATGAATTTCGAGAGTACATAATAAAATTCGGGAACAATGGAGTACAATTGAACTTTCGAAATTTCAGGACAAGTATCAGGGTTCGAGACTAATTCAAGGTGACTAGGGGTCCCGTATGTCGATTTCGATATAGACTTGGTACTCCTTGAGTTTTGAGATATTCCGGGCTCCTTACACACCTTGGTAATTTCAACACTTCCGTGAATCTTTGGGATATGATTTCTTTTCTCAAATGGACCTCCAACAAACATTTAAACATTACCTTCCTGCTCCAACATAATCCCCAGATGAACAGTACATGTCGCCCTTTGAAAGGGGTGCACAAACGATTGGGACGGAAACCCCTTCACTTCTCTTCATTCTCAAAATTCCTGGGAAGTTCGGTTACCTGGCGGTTAGCTGGCGTTAGCCGCTAATGAGTTTGGCGGTTAGCCGCTGGCTGAACTCGTGGAAGACTGCGGGTTGCCAGACAGGATGCAACATACTGGAATTGTAACCGCCTTAATTCGGTTGGCTGGCGGTCACTAAATGGCTAGCTGACTAGGTGACTGCTAGGTGATGGTCCCCTTCAGAACTGAAAACAGCTCTCTGGAATTGTGACCGAACCAGGTTCGGTTAGCCGCCAGTCACCAGGCGGCTAGCCGACAGGTGACCGCCAGCTGACCACCCAGTTGCGGGAAATTCACATTTAGTTTAGATTCGAGCCTTTTCTTCCTCCAATCAATCCTCTTTATTTCTCATCCATTTCCTGCAATTAAATGAGCTAAAAGGCTCCTCCATTTCATCATTCCACATTTCACTTCTATTCCTTCAAATCCAACTAACCAAATCTCTTTCTCAACCATATTCAATCACAAAAGAGAAGAGAAAACACACCAATCATAAAGATTCATTTGAGCCATCAACAAGTATTAAATGGAAACCATAAATATCCATGTTTGCAAGATTTAAACAACTAATAAGACTCATTTATGAGCATTTATTTCAAAACCAATGCAAGACAAGAATAATTAATAAAATCATTCATATATCTCATATAAAACCATTTCAAAACAACTATTCATCCACTCTCCTTAGATCCAAGCTTAGAAAATCAAGCTCTATTCACACTCTCATCAAGGATAACCTACAAGGCATCAAAAACCCCCAAAATACAATCCATTAGAACCCTAAAATGGAAAATCACCAAAGACAAGGAATGGGTTCAAACAAGGCTAAGAAATAGGGCCTAAGGGGATGTCATTGTTCAACAATAGAAGATGGGAATGAGTCCTTACCTCTAGGGCCATCAATCAACAAGAAGGAGCTTGAAATAGGGGTTGCCCAGCTGAGATTTGCATAATAATGGTGTCCATGCATGGGAAGCTAGAAGGATGGAGAAGAAGAAGTTGAGCTCCAATCTCCATTTTTGTAAGGTTTGGAGGTTGATTTTATGAGAGGAAACAAGAAGAAACAGAGAAAAGGGCAAAAGCCCTAAGGAGCTAAAGCTCCTCTCCCTCACTAAGTGCTGGAAAGAATGGGGAAGAAGGGAGAGGGCTGGTCCTTCTATAAAAGGGTGGGTGTGGGTCCCATCATCACTTAAACTTGTCGGGATTAAAATATGGTTTTCCGGGCCTCGAATGAGTTTGACGAAGAAGCGAAAGTTCATAAAAGAATCTAGTTTCCAAAAGGTATATTTTTGACATAGTTCTGAAATTTCAAAATTTGGGTTCAGATTCAATGTGAAAAGACAGATTTGCCCCCAGGGCCGGAAAAACTGATTTTCGGAGCTTCGAATGGGTACGGAGCGAACACGAAAGTTGTAGGGAATGACGAGACTAGTCAAATGAAGCCGAAATGGGAATTTTTTGGAATCACAAAGAACTTCTCCAAGCTGATCACGCAAAACAAGTGGGACACTATGATCACTGACTAGGTTCACTGGCTTTCAAAACTCCCCAAAACTAATGAAAAACCATTCTATCTCACAAACTCAGCCAAATAAACACTAATCTCATTTAGAGAAACTAATCCACAATTAAAGCAACACTAATCCCGGAAATTAGGGGTCGGGGCCTCACATCCTCCCCCCCCTTAGAACATTTGGTCCTCTAAATGAACTAAACAAAACCAAAAACAAGTGGGGACATTAATCCCACACGTCGAAAACAAAACCTCAAACGACTGCTCCAATCGGTCCTCTCGAAAGCATCTGGACTCACTGGGTCATTCTCACTGTAGAACTCTTTGGTCAACTATCAACAGTTGTCTTACCTTCTCCAACTGGCTCGAATCTGTTACTGCCCTGCCAATTTGACTGCTCAAGAATTTGCCAATTTTGACTCCTTCTAAGTTCCACCAAGTCTCTTGCTTTTAGCCACTTTGATACAAAAAATTCTTGGAACAATTCTGTCGACTTCATCACAACTGTCGAACCTAGGGTCTCATATCAAATGCACAATCTTCAAGGCGAACTCTTGCTAGCTCTAACTCTTTCTGCTCGTTGTTCTTGATCACCGCACAACAGTCGGTTACCGACACTAACATGCTTGTCCCTTCACCATTTTTTTAGCATTAGAAGCTCTGTCGTCACTCTTGCAACTGTTTTCCCAAGTCTGTTTCCTCCAACCAAAACTCAAAATAATTAACTTCTTACTCCGTGTATCTGTACATTGTAATCCAATGTCCCTCATGTCGATAAAATCCGCAAAATCTTCGTTGTCAGGCGATCAAGTAAAGATCCTTTCTATTGTCAACTCCTTCATTATCTGCTGGAATTCGACTTCAAATGTTTCTAACATCCTGCTGAGTCTACTCTACCACATGGTTGCACTTGCTGAAAATTCCCGAATAATTCTCTGACAAAACTCATCAAATTCTAGGAATCTCTAACTCTGGACATCTCCTTGGAGTTCTACCAACTGAAAATTGTCTCTAAACATTGATGATCTGCCCTGCTCCCGTACAACTGCACTATCCCCGGTTAAACATGGCGGTGTGATGAGTCTCTGATCGAGGTCTCTGATTCGGTTGAAGATCTCAACTGTCTAGACTTTTACTCAGCAACTTGTTCCTCTGACACAACCAACGTTCGAAGAATCCTTCCGTCAAACCCCTAACTCCCTTCAGATGTTTTTGCATAACCTCGAATCCGCTACTTGTCTTGTCCATCAAGGTCGGTCCAAGAGAATGAAAGTTCTGACTCATTCCGATGTACTGTAACTCTATCTTTGCCGCAAAACTCTGCACATAATGTCATTCTTCTCTGGATCTTTCAATTGAACTTGTCCATAGGTTATGATTCTCCAGTTTGCATCTGCACAGTATCTAAACTGATATCCCAAAAGTCCGTAAAGTCTGCAAGACCTCATCTATCATATGACCAGGTGTCACGACCCGGGCCCGAGATCAGAGCTATTAGGGTAAAACCCCGGGTCGCGAAGACAATCATACTCACTCCCATAAACCCCGAATTAACCGAAATTAATACGAGATTCACAAGGGATCTATCATACGTATCTATCAATGTACATTTTTGCGGAACATTCATACATATGTACATTGACAAACTATTAAAACCGAGTAAGTCCTTTACTTAAAAGTAAGGTTAATATATAAACAATCCATTTTCTACGAAAGTCAACAGCTACATATTCAAACACAATGCAAGTGACATGTACTTACTATTCAAAACGAATATACATAAGTGTTTATCAAAACATTTCCCAAAATATTCCATTCAATTTCGCACTTCGAATCATATCCATTTGATCAATCCTCCTGGATGAAACGGACGGGCCTCCTCCGCTGGTGATACTGTCTCTACGGGATCGGCATGGACAATTGGACATGTAGTATCATCAGTAACACCGTGAACACGACGGTTCAACAATGCATATACAGTTCTATGATAGCACATGTTATTTCTATCAATTTACTGATTCAACAGTCCTAAACAATTCAATTCTATATCAGTATCCTATACAGTAAATACAGTATTAACAATAACTATATTGGCAACTACAATAGTATTGGTTTCACTTCAATTCAGTTTCTTCCTAAAGGAAGCAATCGGTTAGTTCATATTCATTCATTCACTCATTTATTTCATTATTTTCATTCAATTCGTTAATCATGTTAAGTATTTATTAATTGCTTATCTGTGGGACTCATTAGTCCAATGTATAACTTATCAATTCGGTAACTTTTCAGTCTATGACCTTTCGGTCCATAACCTTTGGGTCCATTTATGGTGGGATCTGCCAGTGTCTGGATCAGAGATCACTGGTATCACCACGGAGATCCGAAACGCCCCCAATTTCATCTACTGCAGTAGGATTGTTCATTAATTCATTGTTACCTTTCGTAACTGTATAGTGTTCAGTGTTACACTTAACAATCGTTCATTTTTCAATGTCACATTTAGTAATTATTTATTAATTCAATGTGGCCCATTAACGAGCTTCAAAAACCACTATGTAGTTAGTGCGAAACGCATAATTCACACCCAATTAACCTTTCTATTCAATCCTATTCCTATTCTAGAAATAATTATCTAAACCAAACAATTGAGTGAAATGTTCGTTAAAGATGCACGTGTTACCATAGATGACATTATTTTAATTAAATTGTGCATTCTGATAACCTTGGCTAACACTTATGAAGGTTTAGATATCATTAATACTACCCTCAAAAGTTAGGCACTCAATTTAAAAAGAACCAGAATTCAATCTACAATTTTCCTTAGTGGCGGTTACCTTGGCGGTTAACCTCATTTTGGCTGGCGGCTAGCCTTCAGCTTTCCAGAACCCTGTAATTCCTGATACACTCACTTAGTTCAGTCACCTCATCGGTTACCCTGACAGTCACCTCGTCGGCTACCCCTCGGCTAACCGAATTCTCAAATTCGGCTAGCCGAAATCATTTCGCTACCTATGGTTAGCTTTCCAGAAGCTTGTCTTCTGAGTTGAATTTTTGACTCAATTTCGGTCAGCTCACGGTTGCCTTACGGCTAATCGAAATTCAGCGGTCAGCTTACGATTAGCTTTCCAGAGACTGGCCAGTTTATGGATTTCGGCGGTTAGCCTTGCGGTTAGCCTTGCGGCAAGCCGAACTACTCGAGAAATGAATTTCCAGAGCTTCAGAATTCTGAAGGAAAATCTGGAAATTGAGTCTCTTGAACTCAAAACACTTCAATAACACACTAAAGCATAAGAGATGTATATACTTGCCTCTATTGAAGATTAATCCACAAAAACCCCTTGTCTAGCTTGGATTTGAGAAGGAAATGTCACGTCCCCCGAACTCGATTAAAGAATAAACTGGATCTGGGGAGTGAAATTCAGGACTAATTAAAAATTTTGTCTTTTAGGCCCAAGGATCGTAAGTCCGCTGTGAGGATATCAAGATTCAAGCCTCAAGTATAATAAGAATTGTGGAATTCATACAATTTCCAGGCATTTGGAATATCAAAAATGGATAATGACTTCAATTAATAATTAAAGTTGCACAAAAGAATAAATAAAACTAAACGAAGAAGTTAATTAATTAGAATGGCCAACCCAATAATCAAGGTCATTTAAAAATGATAGTGATGTCAATAATGTGAAAGTTTCAACGAGAGATAATAAGGAATAAAAGAATCTAATGAGGACCCAATGAATCTCTTTCGTACCGGGATCGATGACGCTACTCTACGTCATCTGCACGCCACTCTCGTTCCTCCTCAACTGGTTGGAGATCCTTTGGGATCTCCTCACCGGCCTGCTCCTCATTGTAGTAACAGTCACCTGGGGTGTCTGCATACCAAGGAACAGAGTTAACGACATGTTGAGCAATAGATAACCGAAATACAATAAACATGACTTGCATCAAATATAGAGTAATGACAAGTATAATATCATATGAATACAAGGAAAGCAAAGCTAGGCATAAAGCATGAATAATAATCATGTGAGACAAAGACAGAAATCCTAACATCATCTAGCAATAACCACTATCAAGACAATGCAATGCAAGAATCAAGAGGGAGACTTCGAGGATGTCCAAGCCACCTCCCAGGGTATCAATAATGATCCAGACTAGACTACTGATACCAAAGTCCGGCTTCAGTGGGATCTTAGCTCCCGGTCATGGGAATAACAGCACGGTCCTAGCCCACTCCCAGCTATTCAACGCAATGGACGCTGTCCAACACCGACTGCCCACCCCGATGTCCGAGTAACCGACCCATCAAATAAAAATCCCAAACTGCAGTTGGCCATGATATGCAAATAATAATAAAGTGGTGTTGACATGAGAATAGACCAAGACAAGCAAGTCTGGCTAGCTCAACACACAAGACATGTTCTAAGGAATTATCTCATTCAAGACAATACAAGACAAGTTATCAACATGATAATCCCTTACATGCTAGCCAGTCAAGTTTATCAAATACACGACACAAGGTTCCTACAGTACACTTTAAGCCAGATCCATACCCTAAGTCTACAAGAATTATGTTTCACAATTAGTTAAGTGTTTTATGCCAATAGAGTGTACAAGGAATGGTAACAACGGAAACAAGTTACGAGTCAAGGGGAAATTACAATTGAAACCTAGGCAACTGGTGTCATCCCTGCACCCTACATGTCTTAGATGAGTACGTATGGAAATTGGATCAATGATGCTTCTAGGGAAATTCCTTGGTGTACAATCATGTTAAGCATCTATCAAAACAATTCCATACGCATTCGGTTAAACCATGTGTAGTACACGAATACCTAGACAACCCATCGAAGCATACCAAGCCATGTGCTATGATTTTTAATTTCCATTAATGGTCAAGTGAGAGTCGGTTCATGGGTTCCAACACCTAAGGCCAAAACCTAGGTTAGCAGTCTCATTTCGAATAAAACATGGGCTGGATCACTGATCTGAGTATTTATATCACTTCCTAATCTCCGATCGTGATTAAACTAGAACCATTAGATTCTACGTTCCAAGAGCTTTCCAACGGTATGTAGAACTCCAAATTTCGACGAATGAGTCAAAAGTTATGGTCATTCGAAATATGCCAAAATTCATGAAATTTGCCCCAATACGGCTAGCCGAATTGGCAGGTGCGGCTAGCCGAAAAGGTGACCACAAGTGGCTGAAAATGCCCTTTAAAACCATGGTTACTAGAAATGTAACCGAATGGTAACCGAATTGCCTGTGGCTAGCCGAATTCTGGGCAGAACCACGAGTTGTTTGAGCTAAAATTTCAATCATTTTGAGTGGCTTCTTCTCCAACCTCTTCCCAAACCATTCCAATGGCCATGATCTGCACAAAAAGCCACCATGCTCTCCTCCAAACCACATTTCATCCATTCATCAAGTCATCCATCCTAAATAAAAACCCATTCAACCCATTAATCCAATTTTAGCATGTGTAATCCAATTAACCATGACAAGCTTGGAATTTGGGGAAAATCTAAACAATGAGTTAACAAGAAACAATAATAATACATACATGTCAATATATAAAGCAAATCTACTTGCCTAAACCAAGAAAAAGATTTGGAAACTAGGGAAAACTCTAGGAAAAACCTTCTACCGCAGAAATCACGAATCTAACCGAACCAAACGCAATCTAGAACACCGAGAAGAAGAAAGAAAGGAAAAAGGTCAAGATCCAACCTAATCTAGACAAAAGAGAAGATGATTCAGAAGATGAGGGTGAGGGAAAGCTTACCAAACTGGTATCAATGGAAAGACGAGATCGAGAGGAAGAAAATGTGCGGCTTAGATCTTCGAGATGATTTCTCTAGGAAGGAGTTCTAGGCTTGAGAAGATGAAGAGGAAGAAGAAAGGGCTGCTGGAACTTCTTTGTTGTAGAGAACGAATGGGGATTTTAGGCGGAGAAGAGACGGAGAAAAAGACTGAATTGCCCTTAAGTGGGTCCGGTGAAGGAATGGACCACTTGAAGGGTTTCTAATCGTCGAATCACGACGAGCCAAGAGACAAAAATGATCAATGCGACGAAACCTTTCCAACGAACCCAAAAATCACGGCGTTTGGAAATTTTGGAAAAACACTCAATTTTACCTAAATTGCAAACTACCCCCCCTGCTAGGGTCAAACGAACTCGGAATCACACGAAACTTCATAGACTCTAATCCAACACTAAAAGAAACTCGCTCATGATCTAAACCCACTTAAATATCTGAAAACAATTAATTATAATAATAACAAGATAAACGATTCAATGGGCCTACTATTGGGCCCAACTGACCCAGTAAGGTCGCGGGCCTTACAAGAAACTTCTCAACTTGAAGCTTTCTCTCCAAGAAAACCCAAGAAGAAGATGATGAAGATGAAGTGGATGAAGTCCCTTCACTTGAATCACTCCAGAACTTCACTTGATGCTTGAAGGAGAGAAAATGGAAGAAAGAAGAAGAAAATGGAAGGAGAAAAGGTGCCTAAGGTTTGGCTGTGCTGGGAATGAGATGAATGGACTTATTTAGCTTATATAAGCTCCCAAATTGCATTTAAATCCATTAATTCTTCTCAATTACAATTCGAGTCAAATGAAAGATCATTTGATCCGTTTCTCATCGAATGACTTCGAGTCTATTATGAAAGTTAACGTACTCATCGAGATACACATGCTGGTATCAAGAGTTTCCGTATTCGATAAAATACATGAAAATTCATATTTACGAAAATTCCTTAGTTTCCTTGTTTGAGTCTAAACTCCACTTAATTCATTCAATCTCTTTCACTACTAATTCATTAAGCCTAAATCATTCATTTTAGGCTAATTCAATTCTATTTGGTCATAAACCATTATTAGCTTAATTAAACATATTTAATTAGCTTAATTTCCAATCAATTAGAGTTAATCTCAATTAACTCAAGAAGGAGTCTAACATTCCCCTAAACTTTTAGAATCATTCGGTCTTCCGAATGCAATACAAATCAATACAAGTCAATAAGTAATTCAAATAAAAATCACCTGTACGAATAGCTCGGGATACTTCCGAGCCATTTGCTCCTCAAGCTCCCATGTAGCTTCACTGGGTTCATGATGATCCCAAAGGAGCTTGACCCATTTTGTCGTCCTTGTACGTAGAATTGCCTCTTTGGTATCTATAATCTAAATTGGCCTCTTAGCATATGTGGTGTTCGGTAACACTTGGATCTCTTCATGACGAATGACATGTGAAGGATTAGCCACATACTTTTGAAGCATTGAAACATGAAATACATTGTGAATACCAGAGTTCTCCTGGAAGGTGTAGGCGATAAGCCACATTTCCAATTCGGCTCGAGATTTTAAAAGGTCCAATGAATCTCGGGGAAACTTTCCCTTTCTGCCCGAATCGAATGGTGCATTTCATTGGAGATGTCTTTAAAAAGACTAAATCATCAATCGCGAACTCTAAATCACGCCGACGATTGCCAGCATAGCTTTTCTGCCTTGATCTAGCAACTTTCAGCCTATCTTGCATTTTTTGAACCTTTTCTGTTGTTTTAGCAATGACCGTAGGTTCGTGAAAACTTCGAGTTCCAACTTCCTCCCAGCTCACTGGAGTCCTACATCTTCGATCGTATAGTGCCTCAAATGATGCCATCTCAATACTGGAGTGATAGCTATTATTGTACGTAAATTCGTACAATGTTAAATGATCATCCCAATCACTCTCGAAATCAACTACGCTAGCACGAAGCAAGTCTTCCAAAGTCTGTATAGTCCGTTCTGATTGTCCGTCTGTCTGTGGATGATAAGCTGTACTGAACCGAAGTTTAGTATCCACAGAATTTTGAAATGACTGCCCAAATGCGGAAACAAACCGACTATCTCGATCAGAGACAATCGAGACGGGTGTTCCATGTAATCAAGTCACTTCCTTGACAAACAATCTAGACATATCGCTGAATCCCATGTCCTTTCTAAATGGAAGGAAGTGTGCGGACTTCGTAAGACGATCAACGATTACCCGTACGGCATTGTGTTCTTTTTCGTCCTTGGTAAACTAGATACAAAGTCCATCGTAATATGTTCCCACTTCCATCTAGGAATATTCAGTGGATGAAGCAATCCAGCGGTTTTCGGTGCTCAAATTTCACACGCTGGCAAGTTAAATAGGAAGACACATAACCTGCTATCTCCCGCTTTATGTTATTCCACCAGAATCTACCCTTGAGATTTCTATACATCTTCGTGCTTCCCGGATGCATAGAATATCTGGTGTGATGAGTGTCAGACCCCGACCTAGGTTTAGTATAATTTATTGTTATTTTAATTGTGATTAGTCACTAAGCGGGATTAGAGGACGATTAGCTTGAGTTTTTAGTTGGATTAGAATTTTGAATAGCTTTGGGGAATTTGGAGAGCGTAGTGTTCGGTTTGAACGGCCCTGGGGTGACCCGTAAGACGCGTGTTAGTGTGGGAATTCGAGTTATTGGATTTATTTGATTTTTGGAAAATATGGATTTCGACATTTTTGGATTTGTTATTTCAATTCCAACAACTTTCCTATTTGTTCCGTTTGCATTCGAACCTCAGAAATCGCGTTTTTCGAGAAAAAAGGGCAAAACAGTCTTTTCACCCCCAAATCTGTGTATAAATTTTGAAATTTGAAAACCATGAGGAAAATATACTTTTTGAAAATTAGATTTTTCAACGATCATTTTTCCCTTCTTCGTCAGCTTCATTTGGAACCCATAAATGATAGACCCAGCTATGTGAAGTTTTCAGGGCCATTGGGGCCCACAACCCATTTAAACAAGAGATAATTAGCGAAAGGTCCCTCATATGGGACTTGTAAGGCCTCCAGTCCATCAACTTTTCTGCTAAGGCCTGTAGTCCATGCAGCCTGGACATATTTGGATGAGAGGTCCCTAGACACGTCACTTCATGGAGAGAGGTCCCTGGACACGCCACCTCATACATTTTAATGACTGATTTGCCCTTTTAACTGATTAGGCATAAAATTTCAAAATTTTAAATTTTAAATCTTCCATTCTCCCTCTTCTTCTTCTTCTTCAATCTGGACAAGGAGAGAGCCTGAGGTTTATAGGATTGGATTGTGCTGCGTTTGTGATCGACGGATTGGAACCGACCCAAAATTGACCCAGAGATCTGGGTTCCTTCTTCTCCCACTCTGTCCCGATCCAATTCAGATCTGCAACTTTTTCCTCCCCAGCAACCGGAGACTTTCTACAACGACGACGATCCTCCTCCAGTCAAGTTCCGACGAATATGGCGATGGGCGGTAGCGGCTTCAAATCACAAAACTGGCCTGAAATCAACCCAGTGCAGGGTCGTCTTCTTCTTCGAACCTGTTCTACACTAGTCCGGAGTCCGGCAGCGAACAACGACTTGCACGCGATGGCTTGTGGGGTCTTCTCCGGCAACGGTGGCGCTGCGATTTCGGCGTCAGGTCTGCTTCTTTGCCACCAGCCACAATCCGAACCAACCAACAAATCCAAACTCTTTTCTCCAATCACAGTTTCTGAAACAAAAGAGGCTCCAACCCACTTCGTCACTTTATGCCATAAAAGGACAAAAAACTCTTTCTTTGACCAAGACAACCATATTGTGAAAAGAATGGTGGCAAGAACGGATCTTCAAACCATGTGGCTTCTGTTCCTTCTTTCCAAACAGAGATCGACTTCAACCTCGGCGTGAGATCGAGCCTTCAGTTCTCTTTGGGGAAGAAGACCGATTTGGGTTTGGTTCCGGGTTGTGTTCGGGTCGGTTTGGGCGGGTTGGTTCTAGGTCAGGTTCGACCTGGCCCTATTCCAGAAGTCCATCCTTATTCTTTATCAAATTTATCTGCGTTTCTGTAAAATTTATCTGAGTTTTTATCAAATTTATCTGAGTTTCTGTCAAATTTATCTGAGTTTTTATCAAATTTATCTGAGTTTCTGTCAAATTTATCTGAGTTCTGAACAAATCTATCTGAGTTTTTGACTATTTATTTGAGTTTTGGAACAAATTTATCTTAGTTCTAAACAAATCCATTTGTATTTTCTTATATCTATTTGTGTTTTTTAATTTTATTTGTACCTTTTGAAATAATTTTAACTGAGTTTTGACAAAAATACTTGAGTTTTTGAAATTTTTTTCTGAAATTTGGAAAATTGGTTTATCTTAGTTTTGGAAAATGTATTTTAATTTTTTTAAATTTATTTGCATTTTTTAATTTTATTTACGTATTTTGGATTTTATTTGCGTCCTTTGAAATTCATTTGCGTTTTTTGAAATTTATTTACATTTTTTAATTTTATTTACGTATTTTGGATTTTATTTGCGTCCTTTGAAATTCATTTGCGTCTTTTGAAATTTATTTGCATTTTCTGAATTTTCTTTGGATCTTTTGAGATTTATTTGAATCTTTTGAAATTTACTTATAGTTTCTGAAATTTATTTTGATCTTTTTAAAATTATTTTCATTTCTTTTAAATTTATTGCCTTTTTTTTATAATTTATTGCGATTTTTGAAATTATTGCACTTTTTAAATTTATTTGATTTATTTTGAAATTTATTTGTGTGTTTTTAGAATTTATTTGAAAATCTCATGATTCCATTAATCGTGGCCCATTGAATGATAGTTGACTATTATTAAGGGATATCCCATTAATTATGGGATATGATTTAAAGAAAGGGTAAATTAGACATATCAGGTATGAGAATCTGTTAGAGGACTTTTGGCTGGATGACTTTTTTTTGTGGATTGTTTGCAACAAAGTCATACTTTAAGGGACCTCTCGCCGAATCCCCCTTTAAACAAATCAACCCACGTTTTATTTCCTTCTTCCTCACTTCATTCTTCTTCATTCAGTTTTCCTGCTACTCAATTGAGAGAGTTTTCCCATCCTCTCTCCTTTGCATGTCAATGGAATTGAGCCCAACTTGGAGAGTGAAGTTCACCATCTTCATCTCCATTTCCCAAGCTTTTCAACCATGGTATTTTCAAGGGATTTCAGCTGATTTCACCATCTTCTCCAAGCTCTTCTTCTTGTCTAGAACTCTTCAAAGGTTAGCAATGGCTTCTTGAAATTTTGGATTTTCTAGACCCTTTAGGATTGTTTCTCCATTCATGCAAGAGCTTTCATGAAAAGCTTCTTTGTTTTCCAAAATTTTGTGGATTTTTTAGTGTTCTTCTTTGGATTCTTTTGTGTAGATTGGAGTTGCTGAGTTGAGAGTTTCTTAGAGTGTTTTGGTGACCAATTTGTCTCAGGCAAGTGAATAATTGGATTGTGTATACATGGTGTAGAAATTTTCTTGTCTAAGAGCTCTTTTGATTTGAACTATGAAGCTTTGAAGTGGGTGGTTGTGTGTGAATTTTGTGCAGGAAAATGGTTTAATGTTGGCTCATCTTAAGTTGCATTTTTGTTGCTTGAGATTTCAGTTTTGTTTAGAAATGATAAATTCTGTATTTACCTAATTGAATTCTGAAATTCTGTTTTCTTGCTTGTCTTTGATATATGATATATGAATTGGGATGATGTGACGATGATGGTGGTTGAAAGAGGGTGTTTGGAGGAATTTGGAATTCAGTTTTGAGTGAGTTTTGAATAAAAGAATGAAGGAAGAGTGCTGAATGTGAGAAGAAAAAAAAAATTTCTGCAACGAGGAGAGAGACAGTCAGCTGGGAGCTGACTGTCCACAGGCTGGACAGAGGCCCAGCCCACTCGAGCGCGCATGGGCCCGCTCGAGCGGGCCTGGCTTCTGCCACAGCCCGCTCGAGCGAACTGGGTCAGCTCGAGCTGGGCCTGGGTCAGGGCCTGGGTCATTTCCTGCATGGATTTTTGGGCTGTTTATGCTAGTTTTGATGGATTTTTGGGCTGTTTAGGCTAGTTTTGAGCCCGGTTCGAGTATGAAAGTTCCCTAATGACTTATTAAGTATCGGGAATTAAGAATTTGAGCCCGAATCATTTTTATTTGATTCAAACTATAGAGAAAGTTTGGAAAAGAATTAAACTTACCCGGGAATTTTCTATTAGTCTTAATGTATACTTTATGTCCTCAATTGTCGGTGACCTTCAGAGACACCAACTTCTTCACTCATAAACTAACATGGAGACAATAAGTGTGTATTGAGACAGCCTCGGGAAGCCCATCAAACATTATCAATCATCCAAATCATCTCATTCCAAGTTAGAGAAAGTTTATGTTTTCTTATAAATTCGTTTGAAACAAAGTTGGATAATTTGTCAGGTTTGAAAAACAATGAAAAGGCTACTCATCTGATTTGTTTTGAATTTGTCTATTTATTTTGATAAAGAGTAGTCCCTTTATCCGGTTTGAATTGTGTTCAATGGTTTGAATTGTATCGTTTTGGATTTGAATCTCAAGGCAAGATGGGGCCAGAGCTTTGTAGTGCGAGCCCATGAGCCAAGGAGAACTTGACTTGTATCGGTTTAGGTTTTGAAATGTAAAGGCACCACTAAGCTTAGGTTACCTTGTTGGGCTGATCACCCAGCTTGGAATCTTTAAAATTATTTGCCAACTGCAATTTGGATTCTGTCTGTTTGTCCGGCCATGGCAACGGTTCTGTTTCCGGTCCCACGAGTAGTGGCAACGGTTCTGATTTCCGTCCCACTTTATGTGGCAACGACTCTGTTTGTTCCGGTCCCACGGGTAGTGGCCACGGTTTCTGTTTGCTCTTGTTACTTCGGTAATAGGAGAATTTAGCTAAATGTGGTTTGCCAATATTTTGAATATTTATCAGTTAGCTTGAGATATTTAAATTTATTTGCACAGAAATACTTCATTTGATCTACTCCTTATACATGATTTGTTTTTACCAGTATTCTTATGATTTTAAACATGATGTTCATAACTTGTATATCAGATCTGTTTTATTCACCTGCCAGACCGTCGTGTCTGATACTTCTCTTGTTTGGTGTCAAATGTCGGACCCGCAGCCTTTGAGGCGGAGTTTACGCAGGAGGCAGTAGGGCCTCAGGTGGAGCCCAAGTGGCAACCAAATGATGTCATGTAGACGTCACGTTTGGTTTGAGGGCATCGATAACATCTTTTGGGGAAGTGACAATTATTTTTGGGAATTTTGTTGTAGCCTTGTTGGCTTTGTCAGGGATGTGTAAATTAAACTACTTTTGTCCTCACGACTGTAATTAACTTTGGTTATGCTATGTATATATTTCTCTTTTGATATCGAACTTGTACATTCATCTTGGGTTATATGGAGTTTTATTTTGCTACATGCTTCCGCATAACATTATTTTTGATGTGAAATCGATTTATTAGTTGTGATGGATCGTCTGGGATCCTCACCGCGGAATCCTGTGGGAAAATAATTAGCGCGTGCAGGTGAATTTTTCTAGTCCGTCGCACCGCGTTCCCCGGATTAAGGACTTGATTGTCAGGGCCTCGGTCTTGGGTCGTGACAATGAGCATCGAACATCACTGCCTGCTTCAAATCTCCTTGTGCTGGCATACACAATCGGTCTCTAAAATAGAGGACTCCTTCTACCAATACAAAGTCTGGTCTAGCTACAATGTTATCCTTAATCTTCACCAATTCATGATCTTTGAACTGCCTATCTTTGATTTCTTTGATAAGAAGTGGTTCGAATACAGACATTGCTGCAATCATTCTTCGGTCATCCATTATCTCAATGGATCCGTCGAAATCCTTGAACTCTTCAATCAAATTCCATTCACCGGCCAATGATGCCAAGTCAGCAAATTTCCAACTCAAAGCATCAGTTACGACGTTACCCTTTCCAAGTACATATTTGAATGGAAAATCGTAATCCTTTATTAGCTCTAACTAATGGCGTTGCCTCAGATTTATATCTTTCTGAGCGAACAAGTATTGAAAACTTCCGTGATCGCAGTAGACTTCAAAAGTATCTCCGTACAGATAGTGTCTCCATTGCTTCAATGGCAATACAACGGCCGCGAGCTCTAGATCATGAGTAGCATAGTTCTTCTCATGTTCCTTTAATTGACGCAAATCGTAGGCAATCACCTTGCCGTTCTACATCAATACACATCTTAATCCAATACCCGAGGCATCTGAGTAAATCTCAAATCCTCCTCTTCCATCGGGTAAGGACAAGATTGGGGTTGCTATCTTAGAAAAGTCCTTGTCGAATCGCCTGTAATAGCCTGCTAATCCTAAGAAGCTTCGAACTTCTGGCATGTTCTTCGGACTCTGCCAATTGGTAACCGCTTCAATCTTAGCTGAATCAATAGCTAATCCATCTCTGGTAATGATATGACCCAGGTATGCAACTTTCTATAACCAAAAGTCACACTTTTCTAATTTTGCATATAACTGATTCTCCCTTAGTATCTGCAAGGCTGTTTTCAAATGACGTGAATGCTCTATCTCTGACTTTGAATAGAGTAGGATGTCATCAATGAAGATCACAACGAACTGATCCAGATAGGAAGTAAACAACCTATTCATCAAAGCCATAAACACTGTAGGTGCATTGGTCAGACCGAAAGGCATCACTAGAAATTCATAATGACCGTAACGAGTCCTGAATGTAATTTTCTGCGCATCTAGATCTTTAACTTGAATCTGATGATATCCAGATCGAAGATCAGTCTTGGAAAAATACGCTGCACTCTGGAGTTGATCAAACAACTCATCAATCCTAGGCAGTGGATACTTGTTCTTCATCGTCACTTGATTTATCTGCCTATAGTTGATACACATTTGAAGGGTGCCATCCTTTTTCTTTACGAACAGTACAGGTGCTCCCCATGGCGAGACACTAGGTCTAATGAAACCCTTGTCAAGCAAATCCTGTATTTGTTTCTTCAACTCATATAACTCTGATGGTGCCATTTGATACCTTGCCTTGGATATTGGTACAATACCGAGCACAAGTTCGACTGTAAACTCCACTTCCCTAGTCGGAGGTAGCCCTGACACCTCATCTGGAAACACTTTTGGAAATTCACAGACTACAGGAATATCTCGTAACTCCCGTACAGGCTTTTTTTCTGAAAAAAATGTGATGTAGCCCTCACAACCACTACGCATCATTCGTTTAGCCTTTAGTGCTGAAACAAGCCTAGTGTCATACTTCTTCTAGACTCCTTCAAATAGTGCACTGGCATTGGCCTCATCCACCTTAAAGGTGATGATTTTGCAGAAACAGTCTAAGCAAGCCCTGTACTTCGTATGCCAATCCATGCCAAAGATCACATTGAAATCATTCATCGCTAGTGTCACCAAATCAACTGGCATTGATACTTCTCCAATTCTAACAGTACATTGAGGTACATACAGTTCATATACTACTCTTCTCCTTAAAGGAGTAGAAACAGTAAAATCATAGGCTAATTGCATTATCCGGTTTTGCATATTACAAACAAATGCAGGTGCTACAAATGAATGTGTGGAACCGGGATCAAATAATGCAATAGCAGGTCGATTATCTACAATGATTATACCTTCAACCACATTTGTTGCAACATCAGCTCGTTCCCTGTTGACGGCATAAGCCATTCCAACCATCTGTGGCCTATTGGGCTGCTATTGTTGTCTTGGCTGCTGCCTCTGCCATTGACGCTGCTAGCCTTGACGTTGAGGCTGCTATTGCTGTTGCGTAGAAGGAGCTGGCAAGGCTAATCGCTGCTGAGGAGCAGGAAGTGTTGCTTGTCCTTGAGTAGGTCGCTGGTAAGGAGCTCTGTCATCTCTCCTAGCCTTTGGACATTGAGCCATCTTGTGTTCCAAAGAACCACAGACTAGATAGGCTCTAATAGTCCTCCAACATAACTCAGTTCTGTGAGCTTTTCCACAAGTATCACAAACTGGTTTGACCTCGTTCCTGTCATTCCTATCATTTCTAGGAATGAATTTCTGTTTCTATCTCTTACTCTTGGATTGTCCTCCTTTCTTAAACCATGAATTACTACTTCTCTTGGTATTCACAGCCTCTACTTCCTTTTTTCTCTGGACTTCCTCCGCTGTATATGCCCTATCGACGGCATCATCAAACGTCGTAGGCATTTGCCTAGCCAATACGATCGTTTTATACTATGGATTTAGTTCAAGGAGGAATCTCTTGACTTTCTTAGCTTCAGTATCTACCAATTCGGTAGCGTACTTGGATAGTTGTAAGAAGGTGTGAACATACGCAGCCATAGTCAGTTGACCTTGTTTCAAGTTTAGAAACTTTGCTTCCTTTTGTTGCTGTACATGTTCTGGGACAAACTTCCTTTGAAACTGTTTCTTGAAAGTTTCCCATATACCCTTTGCTGGCATCTCCTTAAACATGTCCTTGACACTTTTCCACCATGTTTTCGCTCTCCCTCTAAACATAGTGGAGGTAAGCAACACTCTTTGTTTATGAGTGCAGACCAGAGTATCAAACACATCTTCAATGTGTTCTGGCCATTCATCGGCCTGCATCACATCTTCATTTCCATGGAACTCGGTGGCTCCTTTCTTACGGAATCGCTCATAAATAGCATGAGGGCCCTTGTCCTTATGCTGTAACACCACTTGTGTCTCAACATGATGTTGTTGTTAGACTGGCAGTACAGGTGGAGTTTGCAATTGAGCCTGTAACTAGCTTTGAACTTCTAATAAGGCAGCTGTTTAGGTCTGCATACCCATTTGAGCTTCCTGACTCCTAGCTAGTTGGGCTTGCATGCCCGTTTGTGCCTCATGGCTTCTAGCCATCTGTTTGTTACTTCTGGTTAACTGCTCCAGCATAGCAGAAAGCCTAGCAACAACATCAGATATAGGAGGGGAAGGTGTGACAACCTTTATGAAGTCATTATTCCCAGATCCTGATCCAGAAGCCATACTGTAAACAATATAGAAGGTAAGATTACATCTTAACACTTCCATCACATATATATCACATATAGTGAAAGCAGTAAACATAAATCCTAAGCTGGATTTGTTCTAAACGTAATGTTCCTCACTTCGTTCTTAGTTTCACTAAGTCTTTTAAAACTTTGTTTCCTAGCTTTTTAATTAGGCTCTGATACCAAACAATAAGTATGTCACGACCCGGGCCCGAGATCAGAGCTATTAGGGTTAAACCCTGGGTCGCGAAGACAATCATATTTACTCCCCGTAAACCCCGAGTTAGCCGAAGTTAATACGAGATTCACAAGGGATCTATCATACGTATCTGTCAACGTACATTTTTGCAGAACAATTCATACATACGTACATTGACAAGCTATTAAAACAGAGTAAGTCCTTTACTTAAAAGTAAGGTTAATATATATATATACAATCCATTTTCTACAAAAGTCAACAACTGCATATTCAAACACAATGCAAGTGACATGTACTTACCATTCAAAACGAATACACAAAAGTGTTTATGAAAACATTTCCCATAATATTCTATTCAATTTGGCACTCCGAATCATATCCATTCGATCAATCATCTTGGAGGAAACGGATGGGCCTCCTCTGCTGGTGATACGGTCTCTACGGGACCGGCATAGACAATTGGACCTATAATATCATCAGTAACACCGTGAACACGACGGTTCAATAATGCATATACAGTTCTATGATAGCACATGTTATTTCTATCAATTTACTGATTCAACAGTCCTAAACAATTCAATTCTATATCAGTATCCTGTACAGTAAATACAGTATTAACAATAACTATATTGGCAATTACAATAGTATTGGTTTCACTTCAATTCAGTTTCTTCCCAAAGGAAGCAGTCAGTTAGTTCATATTCATTCATTCATTCATTCATTTATTTCATTGATTTTCATTCAATTCATTAATCATGTTAAGTATTTATTAATGGTTTATCAGTGAGAGTCATTAGTCTAATGTGTGACTTATCAATTCGGTCACTTTTCAGTCTATAACCTTTGGGTTCATTTATGGTGGGATCTGCCACTGTCTGGATCAGAGATCACTAGATTGTTCATTAATTCATTGTTACCTTTCGTAACTGTATAGTGTTCAGTGTTACACTTAACAATCGTTCATTTTTCAAGGTTATTAATTCAGTGTGGCCCATTAACGAGCTTCAGAAACCACTATGTATTGCCAAACACATAATTCACACCCAATTAACCATTCTATTCAATCATATTCCAATTCTAAAAATAATTATCTAAACCAAACAACTGAGTGAAACGTTTGTTATCGATGCACGTGTTACCATAGATAACATTACTTTAATTAAACTGTGCATTCCGATAACCTTAGCTAACACTTATGAAGGTTTAGATATCATTAATACAAGCATCAAAAGTTAGGCTGTCAATTTAAAAAGAACCAGAATTCAATCTACAATTTTCCTCAGTGGCGGTTACCTTGGCGGTTACCTGGCGGTGAACTGCATTCTGGCTGGCGGCTAGCCGATTTACATTCGGTCAGCTTTCCAGAACCCTGTAATTCCTGATACACTCACTTAGTTCGGTCACCTCGTCAGTCACCCTAGCGGTCACCTCGTCGGTTACCCCTCGGCTAACCAAATTCTCAAATTTGGCTAGTCGAAATCATTTCGGCTACCTACGGTTAGCTTTCTAGAAGCCTGTCTTCTGAGGTGAATTTCTGACTCAATTTCAGTCAACTCACGGTTACCTTTCGGCTAACAGAAATTTCAATTTCGGCTAACTGAAATTCAGCGGTCAGCTCACGGTCAGTTTTCCAGAGACTGATCAGTTTATGGATTTCGGCGGTTAGCCTTGCGGCTAGCCGAACTACTCCAGAAACGAATTTCCAGAGCTTCATAATTCTGATGCAAAATCTGGAAATTGAGTCGCTTGAACTCAAAACACTTCCATAACACACTAAATCATAAGAGATGTATATACTTGCCTCTAATGAAGATTAATCCACAAAAACCACTTGTCTAGCTTGGATTTGAGAAGGAAACTTCTCAACTTGAAGCTTTCTCTCTAAGAAAACTTAAGAAGAAGATGAAGAAGATGAAGTGGATGATGTCTCTTCACTTGAATCACTCCAGAACTTCACTTGATGCTTGAAGGAGAGAAAATGGAAGAAATAAGAAGAAAATGGAAGGAGAAAAGGTGCCTAGGGTTTGGCTGTGCTGGGAATGAGATGAATGAACTTATTTAGCTTATATAAGCTCCCAAATTGCATTTAAATCGATTAATTCTTCTCAATTACAATTCAAGTCAAATGAAAGGTCATTTGATCCATTTCTCGTCGAATGACTTCGAGTCTATTATGAAAATTAACGTACTCGTCGAGATACACATGCTGGTATTAAGAGTTTCTGTATTCGATAAAATACGTAAAAATTCATATTTACGAAAAAGTCCTTAGTTTCCTTGTTTGAGTCTAAACTCCACTTAATTCATTCAATCTCTTTCACTACTAGTTCATTAAGCCTAAATCATTCATTTTAGGCTAATTCAATTCTATTTGGTCATAAACCACTATTAGCTTAATTAAACATATTCAAATAGCTTAATTTCCAATCAATTAGAGTTAATCTCAATTAACTCGGGACGGAGCCTAACACAAGGTAACAATCCACTCTGTATATGGCTCTTTACATCGCAGTTGAAAACTTACTTCCCATCATTTTAACCACACACTGATGCAACCCGCTAAGTCAACTTCACCATCATTCTGGAGTTGTTGAAAATCCTTTAGCGCTCCTCTGACAAAAGTCCATCAATGATCAAGAAATTTCTAGCTCTTGGCATCACTTGAAGTTCTGTCAACTGAAAAATCACCTCAAACTTCCTAAAATCCACCATTTGTCTGGTGTCTGGAGTCTCTTGACTTAGGAGAATATTCCAAGTTTATCCAAAAATCCACGCTTACTTGCCTGGCGCACCATCTGACGGTACACGATCAACTGTAATTGGGTCTCGATATGCTATTCACATTCCTTATTGACTAACAACTGCTCACAAATCCCTTCGCTAGCTTCATCTGTGACATCGAAAAGTTGAAAATCTTACCAAAGTCCTTCGAGATCTACATGCTAAGTCCACAAAACTCTGACTCTCTAGCACGAAAACAAGAAAAAGGTACTAAATGTGGGTGCGGAGACATTAAATTCTCCCCCACTAGAAAAGAATTTGGTCTCCCAAATTCCCTAACAAGAGCAAAAAGGGAAGCGACAAGGAGGGTCTCCCTAACAAGAGGGAAAATAAACCCGAACCCGCCAAAACGACATTTAGCCAAAATAAAACAATAAATCTAATGATTCTTGTCCACACATCTTAAGGTTCCTAGAGTGTTTTATTTCCTAGAAACTTGCCCGCTCTGATACCAATCTGTCACGCCCTCTTCAGAACAGAAAATAGATCTCTGAAATTGTGACCGAACCAGGTTCGGTTAGCCGCCAGTTACCAGGCGGCTAGCCGACAGGTGACCGTCTAGCTGCGGGAAATTCACATTGAGTTCAGATTCGAGCATTTTCTTCCTCCAATCAATCCTCTTTATCTCCCATCCATTTCCTGCAATAAAATGAGCTAAAAGGCTCCTCCATTTCATCATTCCACATTTCACTTCTATTCCTTCAAATCCAACCAACCAAATCTCTTTCTCAACCATATTCAACCACAAAAGAGAAGAGAAAACACACCAATCATAAAGATTCATTTGAGCTATCAACAAGTATTAAATGGAAACCATAAATATCCATGTTTGCAAGAGTTAAACAACTAATAAGACTCATTTATGAGCATTTATTTCAAAACCAATGCAAGACAAGAATAATTAATAAAATCATTCATATATCTCATAAAAAACCATTTCATGTTCAAAACATCTATTCATCCACTTGCCTTAGATCCAAGCTTAGCAAATCAAGCTCTAATCACACTCTCCTCAAGGATAACCAACAAGACATCAAAAACCACCAAAACACAATCCATAAGAACCCTAAATTGGCAAATCACCAAAGACAAGGAATAGGTTCAAACATGGCTAAGAAATAGGGCCTAAGGGGATGTCATTGCTCAACAATAGAAGATGGGAATGAGTTCTTACCTCTAGGGCCATCAATCAACAAGAAGGAGCTTAAAATAGGGGTTGCCCAGATGAGATTTGCATAATAATGGTGTCTATGGGAAGCTAGAAGGATGGAGAAGAAGAAGAAGTTGAGCTCCAATCTCCATTTTTGTAAGGTTTAGAGGTGGATTTTGTGAGAGGAAGCAAGAAGAAATAGAGAAAAGGACAAAAGCCCTAAGGAGCTGAAGCTCCTCTCCCTCACTAAGTGCTGGAACGAATGGCGAAGAAGGGAGAGGGCTGGTCCTTTTATAAAAGGGTGGGTGTGGGCCCCATCATTACTTAAACTTGTCGGGATTAAAACATGGTTTTCCGGGCTTCTAATGAGTTTGACGAAGAAGAGAAAGTTGTACGTAAAAAAATCTAGTTTCCAAAAAGTATATTTTTTACATGGTTCTGGGATTTCGAAATTTGGGTTCAGATTCAATGTGAAAAAGATCGATTTGCCCCCATGGCTGGAAAAACTGATTTTCGGAGCTTCGAATGGGTACAGAGTGAACACAAAAGTTGTAGGGAATGACGAGACTAGTCAAATGAAACCGAAATGGGAATTTTTTGGGAATCATAAAGAACCTCTCCAACCTGATCTCGCAAAACAAGTGGGACCCTACGGTCACTGACTAGGTTCACTGGCTTTCAAAACTCCCCAAAACTAATGAAAAACCATTCTATCTTACAAACTCAACCTAACAAACACTAATCTCACTTAGAGAAACTAATCCATAATTAAAGCAACACTAATCCCGAATATTAGGGGTCGGGGTCTCACAATCTGTTGAGTAACACCCACTCCTACAGTTGGTTAATTTAAGGGTTTTATGAGATTTTTTGTCTCAATATCTAGTTTTGGAATGAAAGAGTTTGCTAAGTGGTGTTTATAGAACTGCAACCTAACTACTTTTGACACATTCCAAAGGTGAATATCCTTGAAATATAAAATTTTTAGAAACTAGAATTTTTGACGATCGTTTCCCTCTCCTTCGTCGGATGCAACTGAGGTCCCGAAAACCATTATTTCCGCCCCACAAGAATTTCAAGTGGTGGAGCCCATTTCATTTGCTATAAAAGGAGAACCCTCCTTCTCCTTTCCCTTTTCCAACACAAATCCAACCATAATCTAGGGTTTCTTCTTCCCTCTTATTCTCCTTGCTCTTCCATCCCCAAATCTCCACCAAACTTGCACCAATGGCAAAAATGGAAGCTATCTTCTCCTTCCTCACTACTAGAGCTCTCCATTGACACTATTCTTGAAGGAAACCTCCCATTCCAAGATCCACATTGAGCTATTCTTGCCTATTTGGAGACTTTATAAGTAAGCAATCCCTCCCTTTCTCTTTGATATGTGTTTTCCTAGCCTATGTGAGTCTCCATTTCTATTATTGTGAGCTTTCTTCTTCTTGTTCCTTGTTTTGACCCATTTGGGTTTTTTTTTGGGTTTTTTTTTTTATTGTACTTGTAGGTTAACTTGAGAGGGCTTGATTAGAGAGCTTGTTTTGGCTAAGCTTGGACCTAAGGCAAGTGGATGAATGGATAGTTTGAGACTTAAATGAATTTTATGAGAAATGTGGTTGATTTGTTATTTCTATTCATGTTTATTGACTTTCATTGATTTTAAAATAAATTCTCATGAATGCATCTTGTTAGCTTGTTTAACTCTTGAAAATATTGACATTTATGGCCTTGTGTTTCACACTTGTTTATGGCATTAAATGAATCTTGTGAATGTTAGGTTTCTCTTTCTCTTGTTGTGGTTGTTTGGGATTGAGAAGGAGGTGATTGGGGGATGTTGTAGAAGTTTTGATGGTGATTTAAAGGATGTTTGAATGAGGTTTTGAGCCTCCCATTTTGATGAAGGAATGAGGTTTAAAGGAGTTGTAAAAAGAGAAAAAGAAGAGAAGCAGAATTGTCCCGGAACCAGTTTCTGGACAGTTCACTCAAGCAAACTTGATAGGTCACTCTAGCGACCTGTCTAGGAAAGGGTTTCGTCCCATCCAGTGGATAGTTCGCTCGAGCGAACTCAACTTCGCTTGAGTGAACCCTCCCAGTACTCACTATAGAGAGTGGTTAGTTCGAGCGCACGGATAGTTCGCTCGAACCAACCTAAACTGGACGAGTTCACTCGACTGAACCCAACTTCACTCGAGCGAACCCTCCCAGAGGGCCATTCCAGAGACCACTTCGGTCGAGCGAACTCCTGGGTCCGCTCGAGCGATGGACACTGTTCATCTTGGGCTATTTTGGGAGCAAAAATAAAATGTTTAAATGATTGAGAGAGGTTTGTTGGGAGCCCTATTGTGATGGGAAGACTTATAACCATTGTTTAACACCCGTTTGAGAAAGAAACCACACTAGGGGATTCATTTGAAGTTTTGAAAATTCCTAAGGTATATAAGGAGCTCGGAATGTTTCCAAACTCAAGGAGTACCAAGTCCATACTGAAATCGGCATACGGGACCCTTATTCACCTTAAACAAATCTCGAACCTGATATTTTGCCTGAAACTTCAAAAGTTCATTTGTGTTCCTTTGTTCCCGAGATTTATACTATATGACTTGTTATTCCCGAAAACATTGAAATTGTACTTGTAACAGTTGCTAGCCCCGAAATGTATTGCCTGACATGATAGGATATTTGTGCCTTTGAGCACCCCCGTCCCGCCTGTTTATATACTTTCACTTGAAGTACTTTATATGTGTCTTGATTTCTGTTACTTGACCTATGAGTCAGCACTACGAAGCTTGGATAAACTTGTTGGTCTGATCCACTGACTTGGAGATCCCCCTCTTGTCCCGCTAGCTACAGTTTGGATCCCGCTACCCGGTTATTACCGTGGTCTTGTCCTGATACCCCGACTTGTTACCGTGGTTCCCGATGCCCGGCTCACTACCGTGGTCATGTCCCGTATTATTATATTTATATATTCAAATTTTATTGTACCTCCTCACATAGGTGACTGAGGTCGACGTCCCGATATGCTCTTCTCACTTCGGTGATAGAGGACTTAGCTTCGTGTGGATCCCAACTTGCTTGTTTCCTGATTCCTTGGATACCTTACATATTTTATATTGCATATTGTTTTTCCAGTAAATGATTCTTCTGTTTTATGAAAAATTATTGTTTAAACAGGTTTTAAATGTTTTCCAAAGCAATTTCAATTATTATCATATTGTTTTATCTTTTCACCCACCTGCCAAACCGTTGTGTTTGACGCACTACTTTGGTACTCAGGTCCAGTTGGCAGTTATCTTGAGGAAGTGCCTAAAGAGGTGGTCAGTGAACCGCGGCGTTTAGTTGAGTGGCATGCCGATGATGTCGTCTAGGCATCCGGTTGCTTGAGTTACGACACTCTTTGGGGATTGTGATTAACCATTCTTTTGGGTTACTATTTTGAGATGTATTGGCCTTTGTTGGCCTTTATTCTTTTGGGGAGTGAAAAACTAACTGATATTTTGTATAAACTTTAACGTTACTTTTGGGAAAGTACTAATGATTATTGCTCACTTTGATATTCTATTATATAAATGTGTCATCAGTCTTGTTATTTTGGATATAAAGGTGTGAATTGGATTTGCTATACGCTTCCGCACTTAAAACAAATATACCTTATGTTATTGTGATATCTTCATTGCGGACACCTGTGGGAAATCACGTGCATGGGTAATATCTTATCCTTTATTAACCCGTGGGCGTATTAACATATTTATTATATGTCTTATGGCATTAATCATTCATTCATATATCATCATCACCTAGTCCCGATCCCGGATTAGGCCCATGGACCCGGTCCGGGGTTGTGACAGACTGGTATCAGAGCGAGACATGTTTCGGGCAACTAAAAGAAACTAGCAATCCGGAGGACGTGACGAGGATTCATTAGAAATTCCGTTAGCTAACATCGTGTGACCCTTTATTGATTATTATGTACTAACAACTTGTTTTGCAGCATTATGCTGCCTCGTAAGAGACCGTTAAATGACAATCCCACCGCAAGTAATAGTGATCACACATGGCCAGTTGGGGAAGATACTCCTGATAACACCATGCAGAATCAGTTTCAGCAGATGATGCAGGCCATGCTTGACCAACAGCGTCAGCCTAATGAAAACCAAGTTAGACTACAAGAGCAGATGCTTAAGAAGGATGAAGACCATGCCAGAGAATTGGCAAACATGCAGAGGGAACTCCTAGAAGTATTACAAAGGAGACCCGAGCCGGTTCAAGTTGGATCAAACACTAGCCGGAGTGTTGTTTCAAGGAGAGAGGAGAAATTTTTGTGTAGGGTTGGTCTCGGCGTTGAAAGCTGATAGACTATTGAAAAGTAGATGTGAGGCCTATTTGGCGTTTATCATGGAGGATAAATGGTCCCAAGGGGTGGAGGAGATCCCTATTGTTTGGGAATTTCTAGATGTTTTTCCAGAAGAAATTTAAGGATTACCACCCATCAGAGAAATAGACTTCACTATTGAGCTATTACCTGTGACCACTCTGATCTCCATTGCATCATATAAAATGGCTCCGACGGAATTGAGAGAATTGAAGATACAATTGCAAGAATTGTTGGACAAAAGTTTTGTAAGACCGAGTATTTCACTATAGGGAGCTCTATTTTTGTTTGTCAAGAAGAAAGATGGTTTGATGAGAATGTGTATGGATTATCGGAGATTGAACCAAGCGACTATCAAGAACAAGTATCCATTGCCGATGATAGATGAACTGTTTGATCAATTACAAGGTGCTTCTTATTTTTCGATGATTGATTTAAGATCCGGTTACCATCAGCTGAGAGTCAGAGAATCAGATGTACTGAAGACAGTCTTCCGGACAAGATATGGTCACTATGAGTTCCTTGTTATGCCATTTGGATTGACTAATGCACCGGCAGTATTCATGGCATTAATGAACAAGATATTTACACAGTATCTATATCAATTTGTAGTAGTATTTATTGACGATATTTTGGTGTACTCCAAGACCAAGGAAGAACATGAAGAACACTTGAGAGTAGCACTGCAACTTCTGAGAGAGAACCAGCTGTATGCAAAGCTCAACAAGTGTGAATTCTGGCTAGAGCAAGTAGCATTTTTGGGGCACATCATCTCTAAAGAAGGATTGTCAGTAGATCCGTCCAAGATTGAGGTAGTAGTGAAATGGGAAAGATTGAAGAATGTGACCAAAATAAGAAGTTTTCTGGGATTGGCAGGATATTATTGGAGGTTCGTACAAGGATTTTCGTCGATTGCGTCACCATTGATGAAGTTGACCAGGAAGAATGTACTGTATGTGTGGACAGATAAGTGTGAAGCGAGTTTCCAAGAGCTAAGGAAGAGATTGACTACAACACCAGTCCTCATTTTACCACATCCGGAAGTGGCGGTTTCACCATTTTTACCGATGCAACGAATGTTGGGCTTGGTTGCATATTGATGTAAGATGAAAAAGTGATAGCTTAAGGATCCCGACAGTACTTGAAAGATCACGAGAAGAATTCTGCCACCCATGATCTTGAGTTAGCAGCGGTCGTGTTTGCGTTGAAAATGTGGAGACATTACCTCTTTAGAGAGAAGTTCGAAGTCCACTCCGACCACCACAGCTTACAGTATTTGTTTTCTCAGAAGGACCTGAACATGAGGCAGAGAAGATGGATGGAATACATCAAAGATTATGATTTCCCAATCAAATATCACCCTGAGAAAGCTAATGTAGTTGCTGATGCCTTTAGTAGAAAGTCAGTAGGCTTGGCAAATCTCAGTGGCATTTGTATTTTTGAGCAATTTGAAGAGTTGAGAATAGACCTACAGCCACTGAGGAAGGGTGTATTGCTAGCCAATATGTCAGTGTCAGATCCTTCTTTCATTTAGAAGATCAAGGATAGTCAGTTGTAAGATCTAGAGTTTGCCAAGATTTCAGAGCATATAGCAGACCATCCCGACTTCCATATTGTAGATAAAGTTTTGTACTACCATGACTGTCTGTGCGTGCCTAACATTGAAGATTTGAGGAATGACATCATGACAGAAGCTCACAGCACGAAGTACTCCATGCACCTAGGTAGTACGAAGATGTACCAGAACTTGAAGGGCAAATTTTGGTGGAACATTATGAAGAGAGAGATTGCAGCATTTGTCTCCCGATGTATGACTTGTCAGTTGATAAAGGCATAACATCAGAAGCCTCCAAGGTTATTGCAACCGTTAGAGATTCCGGAATGGAAATAGGAGCATATTACCATGGATTTCATTTCGGGACTACCGAGAACCAGCAGAGGCAACGATGCAATATGGATCATTGTGGACCGACTTACTAAGTCAGCTCACTTCATTCCTATGAGGACATGAAAGAAGATGCACATGTTTCCTTTGGCAGAATTATTTGTCAATGAGATTGTCAGGAGACACGGACAGCCAGTTTCCATCACATCTGACAGAGTAAGCAGATTCGTCTTGAGATTTTGGAAAATATTGCATGAATCTATGGGTACGAGGCTACAGTTCAATACAACTTATCACCCACAAACAGATGGCCAGTCAGAGAGAACAATTCAGACTCTTGAGGATATGCTCCGTGCTTGTGTGTTAGACTTTAAGACTCAATGGGAGGAAACTTTACCCTTGTGTGAGTTCGCTTACAACAACAGTTACCATTCAAGAATTGGAATGACACCTTTCGAGGCATTGTATGGCAGAAGGTGTAAAACACCTCTATGTTGGGAAGAAGTTGGCACTCGCAATTTCCATGGACCAACCATAGTGAGTGAGACTAGTGACAAAGTCATATTGATCCAAGAACGTCTGAAAGTAGCCCGGAGTAGATAGAAAAGCTATGCGGACTCTCACCGAAGGGATCTATAGTTCAAAGAAGGAGACGGGGTTTTTTTGAAAGTGTCACCGACCAGGAGAACATTGAGATTTAGACCGAAAGGCAAGCTAACACGGAGATACATTGGACCGTATGACATTGTGAGCAAGATTAGTGATGTGGCATATAGATTAGCCTTATCACCCGAACTTTCCGGCATACAGAACGTCTTCCATGTGTCTATGTTGAAGAAGTACGTCCCCGATCCTTCTCATGTACTCCGTCATGAACCTTTGGAAATCAGAGAAGATGCTACATATGTAGAGAAGCCTATTCAAATCATCGATACGAAAGAACAAGAGTTGAGGACACGAACTATTCATTGGGTAAAAGTACTTTAGGAAAACCATGGACCAGAAGAAGCAACGTAAGAATTGCGAGACCAAGTGCTAAAGAAGTATCCACATCTACTACCTGAAGTAAGTTGTATTTCATTTGGAGGACCAAATGCCTTAAGGGGGTGGAGGATGTAAGACCCCGACCCGAGTGACCTCGATTAGTGTTAATTAAGTCGTGTGTTAGTTCTAAGCGTGATTAGTGATGAAATTTTTGTTAAGTTAGGATTATAATAACTGTTGATATAGGTTTTTGGGAATTTTGAGTACCTTTGTAATTAGTGGTACCCTTTGGGGGTTTCTTTTCGTGACTTTGCGTGTTGTATTTTAATCCTGTTTTACTCATCTTGTTAACTTCTACAACTTTCGTGTTGTTCCCGTACCCATTCGAAATCCCTAAACCCGACTTTCCTAGCATTGAGGGCAAAACAATCTTTTCACACTAAATCTGTACCCAAAAATTTGATATTCCCGAAACCCTTGAAATATATACTTTTTAGAAACTAGAAATTTTGACAATTGTTTTCCTCTCCTTCGTCGAATGCAACCGAGGACCGGAAAACCATTATTTCCGCCCCACAAGAATCTCAAGTGGTGGAGCCTATCTCATTTGTTATAAAAGGAGAACCCTCCTTCTCCTTTCCCTTTTCCAACACAAATCCAACCTTAATCTAGGGTTTTTTCTCCTCTCTTCTTCTCCTTGCTCTTCCATCCCCAAATCCCCACCAAACTTATACCAATGGCAAAAATGGAAGCTATCTTCTCCTTCCTCACTACTAGAGCTTTCCATTGACACTATTCTTGAAGGGAACCTCCCATTCCAAGATCCACATTGAGCTATTCTTGCCTATTTGGAGACTTTACAAGTAATCAATCCCTCCCTTTCTCTTTGATATGTGTTTTCCTAGCCTATGGGAGTCTCCATTTCTATTATTGTGAGCTTTCTTCTTCTTGTTCCTTGTTTTAACCCATTTGGGTTTTGTTTTGGGGGTTTTTTTGTTGTACTTGTAGGTTAACTTGAGAGGGCTTGATTAGCGAGCTTGTTTTGGCTAAGCTTGGACCAAAGGCAAGTGGATGAATGGATAGTTTGAGCATTAAATGAGTTTTATGAGAAATGTGGTTGATTTGTCATTTCTATTCATGTTTATTGACTTGCATTGATTTGAAAATAAATGCTCACGAGTGCATCTTGTTAGCTTGTTTAACTCTTGAAAATATTGACATTTATGGCCTTGTGTTTCACACTTGTTCACGGCATTAAACGAATCTTACGAATGTTAGGTTTCTCTTTCGCTTGTTGTGGTTGTTTGGGGCTGAGAAAGAGGTGATTGGGGGATGTTGTAGAAGTTTTTATGATAATTTGAAGGATGTTTGAATGGGGTTTTGAGCCTCTCATTTTGATGAAGGAATGAGGTTCAAAGGAGTTGTAAGAAGAGAAAAAGAAGAGAAGCAAAACTGTCCCGGAACTAGTTTATGGACAGTTCGCTCGAGTGAACTTGATAGGAGCGACCTGTCCATGAAAGGGTTTCGTCCAATCCAGTGGACAGTTCGCTCGAGCGAACTCAATTTCGCTCAAGCGAACCCTCTCAAAACTCACTCTAGAGAGTGGTTAGTTTGAGCGCACGGATAGTTTGTTCGAACCAACCTAAACTGGACGAATTCGCTCGAGCAAACCCAACTTCGCTCGAGCAAACCCTCCGAGAGGGCCATTCGAGCGACCACTTCAGTCGAGCGAACTCCTGGGTCCGCTCGAGTGATGGACACTGTTCATCTGGGGTTATTTTGGGAGCGAAACTGAAATATTTAAATGATTGAGAGAGGTTTGTTGGGAGCCCTATTGTGATGGGAATACTTATAACCATTGTTTAACACCCGTTTGCGAAAGAAACCACACTACAGAGTCATTTGAAGTTTCAAAAATTCCTAAGGTATATAAGGAGCTCGGAATGTCTCCAAACTTAAGGAGTACCAAGTCTATACTGAAATCGACATGCGGGACCCCTATTCACCTTAAACAAATCTTGAACCTGATATTTTCCCTAAAACTTCAAAAGTTCATTTGTATTCCTTTGTTCCTGAGATTTATACTCTATGATTTGTTATTCCCGGAAACATTGAAATTGTACTTGTAACAGTTGCTAGCCCCGAAATGTATTGCCCGACATGAGAGGATATTTGTGCCTTTGAGCACCCCCGTCCTGCCCGTTTATATACTTGCACTTGATGTACTTTATACGTGTCTTGATTTCTGTTATTTGACCTATGAGTCGACTACTAAGCTTGGATGACCTTGTTCGTCTGATCCACCGACTTGGTGATCCCCCTCTTGTCCCGCCAACTGTAATTTGGATCCCGCTACCCAGTTATTACTGTGGTCCTGTCCCGATTCCCTGGCTTGCTACTGTGGTCATGTCCCGTATTATTATTTATGTATATGCAAATTTTATTGTACCTCCTCACTTCGGTGACTGAGGTCAACGTCCCGATATGCTCTTGTCACTTCGGTGATAGAGGACTTATATTCGTGTGGATGCCATCTTGCTTGTTTCATGATTCCTTGGATACCTTACTCGTTTTATATTGCATATTGTTTTTACAAGAAATGATTCTTCTGTTTTATGAAAAATTATTGTTTAAACATGTTTTAAATGTTTTCCAAGGTAATTTCAATTATTATCATATTGTTTTATTTTTTCACCCATCTGTCAAACCGTTGTGTTTGACCCACTACTTTGGTACTCAGGTCTAGTTAGCGGTTATCTTGAGGAGGAGCCTGAGGAGGCGGTCGGTGAACCGCGGCGTTTAGTTGAGTAGCATGCCGATGATGTCGTCTAGGCATCCGGTTGCTTGAGTTAGGACACTTTTTGGGGATTGTGATTAACCATTCTTCTGGGTTACTATTTTGAGATGTATTGGCCTTTGTTGGCCTTTATTCTTTTGGGGAGTGAAAAACTAACTGATATATATTATGTATAAACTTTAACGTTACTTCTGGGAAAGTACTAATGATAATTGCTCACTCTGATATTCTGTTATATAAATGTGTCATCAGTCTTGTTATTTTGGATATAAAGGTGTAAATTAGATTTGCTATACGCTTCCGCACTTAAACAAATATACCTTATGTTGTTGTGACATCCTCACTGCGTACACCTGTGGGAAATCACATGCACGGGTAATATCTTATCCTTTATTGACCCGTGGGCGTATTAACAAATTTATTATATGCCTTATGGCATTAACCATTCATTCGTATATCATCATCACCTAGTCCCTATCCTGGATTAGGCCCGTGGACCCGGTCCGGGGTCACAATGGATTGCATTTCATAGATTTTACTATAAGTTAAGAAGCAATCTCATTTATCTCAACATATATACATATACAAATATATATATATATAGAGAGAGAGAGAGAAATAATCACAAGAGATGTAGTAATTGAGTTCCAATGTGATTTCTAATAATTTGACTATAAGCATAACCAATCATGGAAAAATTTTGACATTTGCACAGAAAGGATCAATCATCAATCAAGATCTAACTCATACCATTTCATTAATAAAGAATATAGGGACATTTACTTAAAAAATTCCCTTAAATAGGGTAACCACTGTTGAGACCCCCAAAATATTATAATATCATGTAAGGACCTCCCGCCCAAATCTATCTTTTTTTCCCCATTTTACCCTTCCTTAGCTGATGCCAACGAAACCCTATTTCTGGTCCAGGGATGAAAATAGATATAGAACAAAGAAAATAAGAAACAGATGAAGGAGAAGACCAGACCGCTCACCGTTCAGTCTCCATCTCACTTCCATGTCCGATCACAGAAGAACACCCCTTCAACGGTCGCACTACTTCACGTCACTCTCTCTCTCTCCTCCTCGTCCTCTCTTTTTGTCTACATCAAAACCCAAGCCCTAGGGGAAGTCCTCGTGTCTCAGGACCTGGTTTTCAAGGTAATAAATTTCCACACATTAAACTCTTTCCTTCTCTTGTAAAACTTGAGAGTTTCTCCAAGATTTTTTTTCTCCAATCTTCTATATCCAAGGCATTTCTGCTTACATCGATTTTTTATTTTTCAATTGTTACAATTGTGCTTAACCTTTGACTTGTTGGGGCATCATCATTTTCTTACTTCTCATTTGATAAAGATATGGATGTCAATGTGGATGTCAATGATAAAGATATCATTCACTTGGATGTGGCTCATTTGAATTCTGCATTTCATATTGTATCAAGTATCAACCATCTGAGTTTTTATGTCGATTTTCTGTTTTCTCCATTTTTTACTTTGTCTCTAGAAGTTGTTTCAAGGGGAAATAGAACTTCAATCTTGTTATTATTTCCTTTGTTTTCTTAATCGTGTGAAAGCTGAATGAAAGTTGAATATGAAATGAATGATTTTTTTTTCCTTTTACAACTCTTTTTTAGAACTTCTGAACTTTATCCATCTTTATGACTATGTCCTTTCTGTAAGTAAAACCATTAATGACTTGAATTGAACTCTTCATTATTTGTAGTTGAATTGAACTCAAGCTTTGAAATAGAACTACAAATTGAGAAATGCAATGCTTAGGTATAGAATACCAATGGGATAGCATCTGGGACCATTTCGACTAACCTTACCCAACATATAACAATAAAGAAAATGAATTAATAAATATTCTTCGTGGAATCACTTTTCCATGCATACTCTTAAAGAATTAACTTATTCAATAGTATGGATTAATTGTTGGATTTTGAAGAGAGTTTGATGTTTGAAGCTCCTCGGTATTTTGTGTTGGAATTATTGTCAACACATTGTCACACAAGTATAGTACCGAATGTCTCAACTCGGCACCGCACAGGAAACCTTAGCTCGGCACAGCAAAGGATGCCTCAGCTCGGCACAGAATGCCTTAGCTCAGTTACTGTAACAAGGAAGACATGAGATCGGTAAAAGCAAGGAGATCGGTAAAAGAAAGGAGATCGGTAAAAGCAAAGAGCTCGGTAAGAAAGACATGAAGAGCTCGGTAACAAAGAAGACATGAAGAGCTCGTTAAGAAGGAAGACATGAAGAACTCGATAAGAAAGAAGACATGAAGAACTCGGACATATCTCTGAGCTCGGCCATGACACTGAGCCTACTTAGCTCGGTTACCCAGCTCAGTTCGGCAAAGCACTGGCGATGTGTTGAGCTCGGTCAGTGCATGGTTGGTAAAGCGCAATGCGTGGTTAAGCGTTGAGCCCGGCTAAAGTGTCAAGCATTGAGCTCAGTCAAGCACTGAGCAGCTCGGTAAATCACCGAGCTCGTTTAAACACTGAGCAACCCGGTAAACTCGTTCAAGTACTGAGCAGCTCGGTATAGCGCAGAGCTCGTTCAAGCGTTGAACTCGGTAAAACGCAGGCGAAGTGCAGAGTTTTCGAAAATAGAAACTTGCGCGAGATAAAACAGGGGATTTCTTCCAATCCTTTAAGGAGTTTTCAAAATAGAAACTTGCGCAGGGGAGCACTTCCTATCCTTGCAGGAGTTTCCAAAACCTCTCTTAGCCTTTTTACAATCACGAATTAGGGTTGGCAAATCCTATATAAAGGCATGCTAGGGATCGTTGAACATAGACACAGAGACACACAGAAACAAAGAGAAGATTTTGTGAGGGTGTGTGAGCTTGCAAGGAGACGCTGCTGATATTCTTTACAGCAAGTAAAGAAGAAACTCTGCATCAAAAAGATGGTTCTTCATCAGAAGTTTCTTTAGATAAGTATTTCTCAATTCATGTTTATTAAATCTGATTTGTATGGGATTGAGAGTGAGAGATTGTAGAAAGGAATTTCTGTAAAGGGTTCTTCTCTAATATTTGTAAAACATCAAGTGGGTGCTTGGTGTTAGGGTTTGGTGATCCTATCTGTTGGTGCAGACGAATTGTAAAGGGAGTTGTTGCTTCCTAGATAGTGGGTGCTATCTGAATCAGGGGTAGGTGCTCCTTGAAGTTGAAGCTTCAGAAATAATCAGTAAGACTAGCCTCGGATTGGTGTCCGGGTAGTCGTTGCACCGTGGACATAGCCTTTGGGTGAACCACGTTAAAACCTTGTGTTCCTGTGGATTGCTTGATTATTTGGACTTATTTATATTCAAGTAAAAAGTATTGAGACATCACTGATTCACCCCCCCTCTCAGTGATCGTGTGATTCTAACATTAATATAGTCAATAGGGGCACAAAGTCCCAATTAACAGGCAAACATGAAATGCATGTACCAATCAATTTCATGTTTCCTTTCAAGCCGAGCTAATTGATTTGTCATTCATGGTAGAACATGGAATTTAGTTCCCTAGCCAGCATAAAAGAAACCATGTCCACCAATGAAAACGGAACATATCACTTGAGATTTTTCATGTAATGACTGCTGGTGGCAAACGTCTTATTTGTTCTTTTACCTCACTGAAATCTACCAAATGAAATAAAATGTTAGAGAATACCAATTATTAACTTGACAAGAAGTCAAAAGCAATGATCACTTTTTATACCATTATGCGTAGATGGACAATGATACTCTTTTTACTGAGGAGAACTTATTATACCATCAACATGTTCATGTTTCTGAAGCAATTTCATGAGGAAAGGTACATCCAATCATTTACTTTTATAATTACATGTAACGTTATATTTATTTTCATCTCTTGAACCACTTTATACGTACATGAGTTTGTAATACTAAATTTATTTTGTAATTGACATCTATAGGAACCACTGAAGTTAAGAATAATTTTAACCACACATGGCATAAATAGTTGGCGTCTCACAAGCCGATAAGAAAACTATGTGTGCATGTGTGGCTTGGTGCACTTGTCGAGCATTGAGCAGATGATAATAGATCATGCTTTGATAAGAGCATTAGAAAGATGGAGTCCGAAGTGAATACCTTTCATCTTTCGTGTGGGAAGGCCACCGTAACTTTAGAGGTTGTGGCATACATATATCGCCTCCCCATAAGATGGACTTGTAGTGACAGGAAAAACATTGCTTAGTACCAATCAAACAGTGTAGATATACCCAGATCTTCTAGGCATGGAGCTGGTGCCAAACCGAGATAGCATCGGCACACGGATAAACTTTTCCTGGATGAAAGAGAACTTCGAAGGAAATAAAAAGAATAAAAAAATGAAGTTTGAAGAGAAGTGAAACAAAAGAGTCTATTTATTTTGCCTGGTGGGAGGTCAAATAGTTGGCAACTCATGCCGTACTTTTGCGCCGGCTTGGTTGTTTGGTTTATTTAGAGAATTTAACAGGTATGCATGGGGCCCTGCATGCCTGGCGAACCTATATAGGATGCTAGGTAAGGCAACTATGCTTTCGAATTTTGATGAAGAAAGGAAGGATGGAGAAGGCAAAAAGTAAAACAACAGAAAGCAAGGGATCCATCAGATATTTTGATTGGCCCACTACAATTGTTGCAGGTAACACCCATATTTATTTACTTGGTTTCATTGAATATGAACAATTTTCTATTGACTTCACATTCATATAATGTTTCCTTTGCAGATTTGGGCATATTCTAGAATGGAATTTTTGTGGCCAAGCGATGCCTATATAGATGTATTATTAGATTTCGATTTTCTGTTGTATAGCGTGGGAGAAAAGCATAAAAAAACATAAGTCTCCAATGAACACCAAGGATCGTCGGAAGAAAATTTACAATATGAAAATAGAAGAAGTGAGTGTAGTTTGATTTTGATTTCTTTTTAATATGAATCTTAATGGTTGATATCTAATTTGTTATCAATAAATATGTAAAGACTATCTATGGTGTAGTTTATATGGATGCCATTTGAAGATGTCATTAATAAATTAACTGAGGTAGTTCCCAAAGAAGAGAGACAGTTATTCACATCTAGTATAGCTCTAATCTTCTATTAGATCATCGAAGGTCACAACACCGAACGGTAATGAAGCAGTTAGGCTTAAGATAGTTGCTCTCCATTATTCTTCGCATGCCATTTGAAAGAGTTGATAAAGTGAGGAAAGCTACTTATGATTACAGCAGTTCGTTGAAAGAACTCATTGCCATTTGGGATGTGAGGCAGAAGATCTTGCTAATGAGTGAAGAACTTGATGATTTACTTATTCACAATGATTTTTGTATGAAATGGTATTCAGCGGTGGCTAGATTGCAAATCTCAAGGCCTCCAAGGAAAGAAGGTGGTGAAGGCCAAATGATATTTCCAACACAACCCACCTCCAAAAAAGTCGATGACTTCATCCTTAAAAGATGTGTAAGTGACAAGGCAACATAGCTGTAAAATTCAAATTATTTTATCATTTTCAATATTTATGACTCATTTGATTTTGTTCATGCAGGTACATTTCTTCCTAGATGACCTTATCTCTACTTTGGCCGGCAAGAAAAGAACATCAGAGGCAAAAAATCGGAGGATATGCCACGTGTACTGCGTACCAAGGTGGAACACTTTAATGAAGCATTTGAAAATGATTTTGTAGAATTTCTGTTGACACAAAAAATGTCACTATGTCCCTTCAACACCAAAAGCTACATGGAGCCACATCCTGCCATAAATACGAAGGCGCCACTTCAAGCACCAGATCTTGTCAGAATCAAACAAAAACTGCAAGATCCTTCAAAGCAGCCAAAAAAGGGGTACACATGAAGTTTCGGGCCATTTCGACGTCATTTGGCCTAACTTCACTCCTCCGACAGCGAGACAGGAGCTCCCGGCAGCGACAGTGTCGAAGACTTCAAAACTTCGATCAGAGCCTACGGATGGTCTCAAAATACCTCCAAAAGGCCCCATGTCAAATTTCAAGTCAAACGGACAACGTTTGACCCTTCATCAACTCTCGGGAAGCAAAAACAAGCCTACCGGCGGCGGAGCACCCTGGAATCATGGCATCCAAATTGGAGCTAATGGATCATCTCAAAATGACTCCAATAGGTCAAACGGACATCGTTTGGCCTAGTTTCAAAGCTCGTCATTTTCCTCGAGGTGAAATCAAGGCGAGCATTTGCGGGACCCCAAAAGGCTTCAAAACTCAAACCAAAGCCCATGGTTGGTCTTACTTACTACTCAGGAGGCTCCCTGTCAAATTTCAGGTCAATCGGACATCGGTTGACCACAAGTCAAAGCTCGGCATTTCTCTCATGGCGAAATTAAGGCAAGTATTTGCGGGACCCCGAACGGCTTCAAAACTCAAACCAAAGCCTATGGTTGGTCCTATCTACTGTTCAAGAAGCTCCACGTCAAATTTCAGGTCATTCCGACATCGTTTGGCCTAGTTTCAATGCTTGACAAAAAATCGGCAATACCGCACAACAAAGTCTTCGGCTTTCCAGAAAAATAGGAAACTTTGTGCTCCGATTTGCGTGGCTTCTCGTCGGGTTTTCTTCAAGAGAATCAGGCCAATAAATGAGGGGAGATGTCAGGAAAAATACAGAAGAAAAAAGAATAAAAAAAGATTGAAAAACGGCGAAGAAAATGCGACCGAACGGCAGCCGAAAAATGGGCCCAAGGCCCATGGTCGCCGGCGACCATGGAATCGCAGCCCCATGGTCGGCATGGACCCGACCTGAAAATCGCCGGAAGACCCCTTTTTCGGGTCCTTTTCGCGTTTCGAGTTGATTGGCCCCTGTGATTTTTCCAAAATCTGATTTTTCGTGCATGAAATCCGTCGATCTTCGTCAACATCACGGATTCGCCGCCGAAATCATTGGATGATCATTAGATGCCTCGAAATCGCCAACCGGCCGACAAAGAAAGCACACTTTCCGCCTGCCCGATCGTGAAATCGACAGGACAGATGTTGCCGGCACGTTGACATTAATCAATGTCTCTGAATTGCATCGCCATCCGACATCAAACAACATGTGGATCCACCGGCGATCATCGCAAGAAGAATTCCAAAAGACGCGGCGAGGCCCGCGACTCTTCAAGCGACTTGGCGACCAATTAATGAGGTTAAATGACCCATTTTATGACAAGTTAATGCGGTCATTAACTCATTATTTCGGATGGCCCAATCAAAAGCAAGCAAATGGGAGTTACAAGTCAAAGGATTTATTGCACTAAAGCCATGAAACTCCTCCCATGATGGGGATTAAAGACAATTAAAAGCTCATTATTCTCCATTGGCCAATCAGATTCAAGGAAAAAGGAGTTACAAAACAAATAATTTAAAACTTGTAACTCCTCCCATTATGAGCATTAATGCATTCAATGCTCATAAACCCTCCTAAATGGCTACCAAAGGCCTATAAATAGGAGGGCATTCCAAAGGGAAAGGACGGGGAAAAAGAATCCAGAGAAATCGCTAGAGAAATTCACCCGAAGTCCGGAGAATTGCCCAGAAAATCCAGAACTCCTGCAACTCTGCTGCAAGATCACCAAAAGGTGATTGAAGCACCCTTGGGGGGCCACCCCCCCAAGGACCTCCCTTCTTCTACCAACATGGCTAAAACGTGGCTTTTCAGCCCGTTTACTTAGCTTTTTATCGGATATAAGACCTTCTCTTGGTCTTTGTCCTTTAAAAATCTGAGGTTTAAAAAGCCAAGCCAAGAATCCAAGAATCATGTTCTCATCTGCATGGACAATGGAGGAGCCCATACATGACTCGCGACCGTCGATCTGAACGTGTCCCCACAATCGAATGAGAAGTCAGATTCCTTTTCTTGATTTCTATTGTACTTTATTTTTCTTTTAGAGACAAAAATCACAATTCTTGTCTTTCATAATGGATAAGATTTGTAAATCGCCTTTTACGACAAACAAATGAAATCGCCTTTCACGGCATATAAAAAAAAAACCTTTTGTCTCTTTTCTTAAAATATGTGTGCAATGGGAAACTAGAAAAAGTTTCATTTCCCCTTTCTACTTGTGAAGGTGGATCTTCGGATCACCGTTTCTAAATTCCAAGTGGAAAAGTGAAATTGGCATACCCGTACAAAAAGAAAGAAAGATGTTGATACCCTTTACTTTTCTTTCCTCCCCTCCGCCGTACCTCGAAAGACCCGGGGCGGAGGCAGCGGGAGAGAGGGAAGAATCGGGTCCATCAATCTCTGCATGGAAAACCAGAGGGAGAGGGTAGCCGAGCAAGAACAAAGGAAATGATCAGTGGTTTCTAGCTCTAAATGGCAAAGAACACAGGTTGGATTAATGGAAGAGTTGGAGAAATTCTTTAGTTGGGCCCTCAGAGGCAAACGGTTATGAAGGCACTTCCAAAGGAAGAGCTTATGTTGGGAGGGCAAGTTTAGGCACCAAATTTTCGTCCATGGAATCTGGGGTCCCGTCGTGGTTGTGGTGAAGTGCTTGTACAGTGATTTAGTTGGGCATGTGCTAGTATTCTCAGACTTCCAACAGGCTATGTTGTTACCTACTAGTGGGATCTTGAGGATGTTCGCCACTGTATCTGCGTCCCACCACAATTGTAAAGCGTCTATGTTCCAGCATGGGAGGAGGTTCTTGTCCCTTCTGATAAGGTTGCTCACTGGAACAGGGGTATGACTATTAGGGTTCCTTTGATAAATGGAACCCACCACCGTGGCTCGGAATCCATCTGTCTCCGAAGGCGTTGATGTATGTCCCGTCCCCAATAGACAAAAACAAGTTACCAAGGATATGGTGTTTGTGACACAACATCTTTTTCCAGAGAACTGAGTCTTTGGCTTTGGGAGTGCAGTCTCTGAAAGAAAAGTTTCGAAGGTGTTTTTGGGAAAGGATCTTGGCCCAAAACGAAGCAGGCTTGGTATGAAAGCGCCATACTAGTGATGGGTTGGTGAAGCCTAATCTAGACTTTAACCTAATATAGGGGTTTATTTGTTTCTTATCGGTTTAATTTGAACCAGTTGTTATAAGGCCAGATTCGACGGTTATGGGGGTCTAGAGGTTTATGGCTTCATGTATTTATAGTGGGCGGTGAGAGCATTGTACTTATGGTGAGATTATAAAAAACAAGAGAGACAGTAAGGGATTGTACTCTTGTGAGAGTCTCCAATAATAGTGAACGGTGTGAATCTCCTGTGAATGTAGGCAACCTTGCCGAACCACGTAAATCTGTGTCGCGTGGATTGTGTGTCGTGTGGATTGTCTGTGTGATTGATTTCTCGTGGATTGTCTGTGTGATTGATTGATTGATTGTTTTTCCCGTAGATCGCGCGTGTGTTTCAATCCTAACAAATGGTATCAGAACCTATTCTAGTGCTTGGTGTGGCGTGAGATCCAATGCAGGGATTGGATTGGATCTTGGACAACGGATCGACTCTTGATCCTCATGAGACTCACAAGTTAAACGATCGAAGAAGACACGGGATTCCTATTTGTCATCTAATCGGCTCTGAATCTCGTTGGACCATCAAATCCGATTGGAGAAGAACAGAAGTGGGCCACAACTGTAGATGGCTGATCAGCGATCGAAGTAGGCCTTCACTTCAAAGTAATCGTATCAGATCAAGGGCTAGGAGAAGCCTAGGTTGGCTGTCACTGCATAGGACATACAGAGGTGGGCCCGCACCAGATCTAATTGATCGTAGAGAAGAAGGTCTGTTATGCCCATCGTCACCGTAGCAGTCGCCGGAGATCCTCTTCATTTTCCGTTGTCGTTGCCACCGGAGTAGGAAAAGCAGAGACAAGGAAATTCGGATTGTTGCAGCGAAACAAACTTGGGTTCTTGGGATTGCATTGTCCCGGAGAAGAAGACTGGAGCTAGTTGCTGCTGCAGCTTTCCACCGCCCATCGCCTGCGTCAGAGAAGGGGAGAGTCCCGCTGCTCCCACATTCTGATTATAGAGTCCCTGCAGCAGAAACCGAGAAAGGAGAAAAAGACCCAGTTGGGTTCGTTGCAAGTTAGGTCCAAGTTAGTTCGACCTAACCTGTTCCGCAGAAGCCCAGATTCAGAAACAAGGTCCGTTGCAAGTCAGGTTGGGTCAGTTCAGGTTAGGTCCTACCCGACCCATTAAGCAGAAGCCCAGGAGCAGTCCGTACTCAATAGTACAGTTAAGGCAGTTTGACCGGGTTCAACAGCCATAATTGATTCTTGATTTCTAGAGCCATCCGTACTCAGAATTGCACTCCTTTTTTTTTTTTTTTGTTTGATTCGTATCAACGAGATCTACAAGGTAGACGGAACAGATTGACAATTTGATAGGCAGAGAAATTCATCAAGTAGATTGAGCTTGGTTTGAGTGTGAGCAATGACAGACGACACGAAGCTCACAATTGAGAAGTTTAATGGCACAAACTTCGCATATTGAAAAATGTAGATTGAAGATCTCCTCTACTAAGAGAATTTTTACTTGCCGCTTTGGGGAAAAGCCAAGAAACCTGCAACAATGCCAGATACAGAATTGGAGGTACTCGACAGAAAAATCTTAGGTGCGATTCGACTCTCTCTCTCAAAGTCTGTTACATTCAATACATCAAAGGAGAGAACTACTAAAGATGTTATGGAGGCCCTATCACGAATGTATGAAAAACCTTTCGCCTTAAATAAAGTTTTCTTGATGAAAAAGTTATTTAACATGAAGATGGTTGAAGGTGGGGTTGTTGTTGAACACTTGAACAAGTTTAACACGGTCATGAGCCAGTTATCCTCGGTTGTCGTAGAATTCGATGATGAAATTTGGGCTTTGTTGGTTTTATTTTCTTTACTAGACAGTTGGAACAGTATGATGATCAACCACACTGAAATTTGATGATGTTGTGAGTGCTATCCTCGATGAGGAAATTCGCAAGAAACCTTCGGGTGAAACATCAGGAAGTGCATTGAATGTGAGAAACAGAGGAAGGTCATCTGAGAGAGAGCAAAGTCGTGGAAAACCAAAATCAAAGAGCAAGTCAATATCTTCAAAAGAATTATGGCAAGAAAGGACATCTGAAAAGGGATTGAAGAGCTCTACCAAAGAAATACAAGCAAAAGAATGGTAATAAGGATAACGAAACTTCCCCAAATATCACAGGTGATATCGTTTAAGATGCGTTAATTCTTGCTTTTGATTATAAATTTGAATATTGGGTTATAGATTCTAGTGCGTCCTTCCATGTTGATGCACATAGAGAATATCTTAAAAATTATCTACAATGTAATTTTGAAAAAGTTTATTTTGGTGATGATGAACCTTGTAATATAATTGGCAAGGGAGATGTTTAGGTTAAATTGTCAAACAACGGTATATGGCAATTGAATGATGTCAGGCATGTACCTAGCCTGAAGAGAAACCTCATATCAGTTCGTCAGCTTGCAAGCTCTGGTCACGTAACTGTTTTTGCATATGATTTCTAGAATGTTACAAAATGGAGTATGGTTGTTACTCGCGGTAAGAAATAAGGAACTCTTTAATTAACTAACACATCTACAAGTTCCATTGTAGTTGTAGATAAATAAATTGACTCAAACACATGGCACTATAGACTCCGACACATGAGTGAGAAAGGGATGAAGATTCTTCATTCTAAAGGTAAACTGGAGGATTCAAATCATTGGACTTGGAGTTCTGTGAAGACTGTGTTTTCGAAGAGCAGAAGAAACTTATATTCCCTAAAGTAGGCAGGCCACTGAAGTCAAAAAGGTTGGAACTAGTACACACGGATGTATGTGGACAAACTCAGGTATCTTATCTTGGTGGATCTTCTTTGTTACATTCATTAATGATGCTACTAGAAAAATATGGGTATATTTATGAAACACAAGTCTGACGTGTTTGACATTTTCAAGAAGTGGAAAGTTTTAGTCGAAAATAAAGTAGGTTTGAAACTGAAATGCCTAAGATCTAATAATGGGAGAGAGTATTCCAGCAAAGAATTTGAAGAGTATTGCGCAAAAAATGGTTTTAGACGAGAGAAGACATTCCCAATACATCATAGCAAAATGGTACAGAGCGCATGAACAAGATAATTGTTGAGCGTGCCAGAAGTATGAGGATACATGCTGGATTGCCCAAGCATTTTTGGGCGGAAGTAGTGAATACTGCTGTATACTTGATTAATCGGGGGCCTTCAATACATTTGGATGGTGGACTATCAGAGGAAGTTTGGACTGGAAAAGAGGTAAACCTTTCACACTTAAAAATATTTGGTTGCATCTCTTATGTGCATGTTGTTGCTGAAGAAAAAGACAAACTTGATTCTAAATCTAGGAAATGCACTTTCATTGGATATGGTTTTATGAGTTTGGTTACCGCTTCTGGAATGAAGAAAATAGAATAATCATTAGAAGTAGAAATTTTATATTCAATGAGAAAGTGATGCATAAAACCAAGGACAAGGTGTAGGAGGACAGCAATGAATATTTAGAACTGGATGATACTTCTGAAAATGATGTACACTTCATACAGTGGCTTTTGGAAGAAAAAATGTTGAAACTGGAGAAGATTTTATCAAGTGAGAATCCTGCAGATATGTTCTCAAAAGTGGTGATTACAGAGAAACTGAATCAGTTAGTCTTCAAGCATGAAGATAAGGTATCAAAATTCTTAGTCGTGTCTTGTTATTGTCAAAGCCATTTAATATGATCAATTGTCAAGTGGGAGATTGATGGGTTGGTGAAGCCTGATACAGACTTTAGCCTATTATAGGGGTTTATCTGTTTCTTGTCAGTTTAATCTGAACCATCTGCTATAAGGCCGGATCCGATGGTTGTGGGGGTCTAGAGGTTTAGGGCTTCATGTATTTGTACTAGGTGGTGAGAGCATTGTACTTATGGTAAGATTAGGAAAAGCAAGGGAGACAGTGAGGGATTATACTCTTGTGGGAATTTTCAATAATAGTGAACGGCGTAAATCTCCCGTGGACGTAAGCAACTTTGCCAAACCACATAAATCTGTGTCTCGTGGATTGTTTTGTTATCGATTGATTGTTTCTCATAGATTGCGCGTGTGTTTCGATCCTAACAATTAGGTTAGCTAGGAGAGCTTTGGATTGAATATTGAGATCCCGTGGCCCCAGGCCCCCTTCATGGATATTACGCGTGACCTTGTCCCAGGCCATAGGATGAAGTCCCTGAGCATTGTTTGTCTCGAACCAGAGGAAGGTGGAATTAATTCCATTGATTTGTTTGAGAACCTTACCTGCGATGGTGTGATGACCCAACCAGTATATGGGGATAGCAGAAATAACCGACTAGATCAGAATTCTCCGACCTGCTGGGGAAAGAGTACTGCCCTTCCATCCCGCTATCCGTGGTTGAATTCGGCAGATGGTGCTGTGCCTGGTTGTCCTTTGATCACGTGTGACCTCTAGGGAAGAAACAGCCCTTTGGATATTGAGTGCGTCCTTTGTTTCCCAGATCGAAGTCTGGGTGGCCGTTCTTAGAGAACAGGAGCTAGCTCTTGGATCTATTAATGTGCTGCGCTTCCTCTTCAAAAAGGGTAAGGAGTTGATTGATGCTTAGCAGGGTTCGGGCATTAATAGGATGCCGGAAGAATAGAAGGTCATCTACGAATTGAAGTAAACCTATCCGGTCTCCGCTCGGAGCAATCTTGGGGAAAAGCAATTGACCAAACCCCGCCAATCTAGTAGCTTGCCTGGTGAAGGATTCGGCACATAAGATGTATAGATAGGGTGAGAGTAGGTCACCTTGGCGCAAGCCGCGTTCCGGATGGAACAACTAAGATTGGCTTCCATTAACTTGCACTGTGAATGTGACGGAGGAGAAGCAAAATCATGATTTTGGAAATGAAGTTCTTGTCAAAGCCAAATTGAGTGAAACAAGCCGGTAGGAAATCTCAGCAGAGATTGTCGTAAGCCTTCTCAACGTCTAGTTTGACTGCGACGGTGGATTGAGACCCTGTCATTTTAGACATGGCATGGACCAATTCCCTAGCCACAACAATCTGGTCCAGGGCATTTTTCCCAGGAACGAAAGCACCTTGGGTGGGAGAGATAAGACGACTGAGGATAAGCCGCAACAGATTAACCAAGATTTTTGAAATGAGCTTGTAAGTGATATTATAGAGGCTAATCGGCCGAAAATCTTTTAAGGTTTTGTGATTCTCCTTCTTTGGTATGAGAATGATAGCTGTTTTGGGTTCCAAGGTACCCCTGACAAAGAAGTCAAGTATCGTGGAGCAGAGGGCCCCCTTGACGATGTTCCAGTAGACTTGAAAGAACTTTGCATTGAAATCGTCCAGCCCCAAGGCCTTGGTTGGATTAATGGAAATAAGGGCTCGGCGGATTTCCTGCTCTGTTGGAACGGCATTGAGGGAAGCATTCTCTGCTGGTGAAATGCAAGGGCTCAAGCAAGAGGGGAGGACGATAGCCCCCGTGTTCGCCCTGTAGGGAGTACTCTGGTATGACAACCAGAAGTAGGTAAGACAATGGTTGGAGATTTGGTTAGGATCCGTCAGAATTCTCCCCACCTCATCCTAGAGGGAAACAATTCTATTTCTTCGATGACTGATTTTTGCGGCAACGTGGAAGAAGCAGGTGTTCTTATCACGTTGATAGAGCCAGGTCATCCATGCTCGTTGGGCCCAAAACATCTCAACTTGCTGAATTTTCAGAGCATGTTGGGTGAGCAGCTCTCTTTCCAGGTGCTGAAGAAATTGGTAATGGTGGTACGAGGGGGGTGGATTGAATACCTTGGATTTGGTTGCTAACATAGGAAAGTTCATAAAATAGGTTTCCAAAAGTTTGTTTGTTACGAGTAGAGAGGGACAAGGACATAGCATGCAACTTATCCATCAGCTGTCCCTGAAGAGAAGGCCAGTGGTTCCTCGCCCAGGGTTCAAAGTTGGGGTGGGTATGCCACATGTTTTCATAATAGAAGATCCTGTGATTGGGAGAAGGAGAGAGGATTTGAGATAGGAGAAAAGGGTTGTGGTCCGACCCAATACAAGGGAGGTGAAACATGAACCAGTCATGGAACTTAGTTAGCCAGGGCCCTAAAGCAAACCCCCGATCAATCCTTTCAAGGAGGCAAGCAGGACCAGCGCACATATTGGACCAGGTGAAAGGCTGATCTATGAATCCCAGATCAGTAAGGTTGGTGTTGTTGATGAAGGTTTGAAATTCACGCACAATAGGGGTAGAGATGAAGGGAGAGCCACCCCTTTTCTCTTGAGGATCAATGATACGGTTGAAATCGCCCATCAGGATCCAAGGTGTGAGGGTGCGGTCGAGATCTCATTCAAGATGGAAATGAGAGAGGGATTCCCAAAGCCGTCAGCGTTGAAGCTACTTGGGAGAAGCATAAACAACCGTTAGCAACCCCGTAGGAGTGTTGTTATCAGAGAAGGAACGTGACAGTGTCACATGTTGGGCTGACTCATGCACTACCTCAGCCGTACTGGTCTGGGGATCCCAACAAAGCCACAAACCGCCACCATGACCCGTGCCAGGGACATTTGTGCGATTGGTGGTAGCACCTACTACCTTAGTTTCCAAGAGGGCCACCATTTTGGGTTGGTGTTTTTGTAGGAGGTATTGTATATTGGACGATGATTCAATATCGTTCCACTGCTAAGACTCCATTTTCATTCATCATTATGATAAATAAGAGGCCTTATTTAATTTAGGGTTGGCCTTTAAGCGGAACTAGGGGCAGAACCAAGAGATTTGCCTTGGAAGGGTCACTATGTAAACGATAATTCCTAAGGGTTTTGGGGGGGGTGGTTTGTTTGCCAATCTATATTAAAAACGACAAAATTTCTGGGTGGTTGTTTGCCAATCTATATTAAAAACGACAAAATTTCTCTATAACATTCAGGGTTTTCCAAAGAAATTCGAAGGGCTAATTTAAAAAAAAAAAAAAAAACACTAAAATTTTCATAACACTTGGGGGGTTTCCAAGTTTATGTGGGGGCCATTGCCACTTCCCGACCCCCTTCTGGTTTTGCGTGTGAACAGATTCTTTAAGTGTCCATTGGAAAGTTTCTGTGTTGAATTTTGGCCGATCCTTTTTGTGGTTCTATCATTAGTATTGTAGCCTTTTGTCTTCTGTGCTTCCTTGGTGTGGTTGGTTGTTCTTGTTTGAATTTATCTCTTTGAAAAAAAAAAAAAAAAGAAAAAAAAAAAACAACGGAGAATCTAAAAGCTCGTTAGGATTTGTTCCCTTTAATTATCCACTTACTATAGAGTGAATTCGAAAGTTGGTTACTGCAAAATGGGTCAAATAGTCTTTTAAATGCACCAAACTTTTTGAAATGCCTTTTGAAATTGACATTTGAAAGTTCTAGTGATTTCTGACAAGAATTTGAGGCTTTTGAAGTTCTCTAAAGAAGAGTTTTCCATATTGGTATAGTCCAAAACCGCTCATATTCTTATTAGGATCTCTCTCATTAGTTTTTTTTAGTAAGAGCTGCAATTAGTTTTTGAAATCCTTTCTATCAAAGAGGAAAGAATTGGGAAAGTCATGAAGTCTAGTAAGAACTGCAATTAGTTTTTGAAACTCTCTCTATCAAAAGAGAGAATTGAGAAAGTGAAGTAGTCAAAGTCTGACAAGCATTTGGAAATTGGGATAATGACAGTGAGGGAGCCCTTATACCCAATAATAACCTCAGAACTATTGGAAATATGTGATTCCCGTTGAGCTGTTCGTACACGAAAGGGGATGTAAAAGTGACAATTTCACCCTTAATCGTGCGATATCCTATGGCTGCATGATATCTCATATTGCCATATCCCAGGAATGTAGGATATTATAGTGCGATATCCTATGGATGCATGATATCGCAAAATTACTCTTTCCCGCCACAACCTAAAGCACATTTTCACCACGAATTCAGAACTTTGTTTTATCTTCTTTATTTCTACTTGTTGTGGATTCTTGAGGGCTCTTACTATACCATTATCTGTCTTCCAGAGTTTATACATTTAAGTCATCACAACAAGTGTGTGGGCCCATCTCATTTTGAATGCATCGAAAATAAGTTTTATTTGCTATTGATAAAACTTTTTTTTACTCCTTTGATGGAAATTGTAAAATAACTTATTAAGATTTAGATCCTAACATGTGTTTGGAAATCTAATAGGAAAGTGCATTTTTTTTTCATCTTCTTATTGTTGGAGTATATATTACTCCCCTCATCTTTAATAATTCATTGGTAGAGTATATTTCTTAAATTCCTATGTGTTCTATTTGAAACTAAGAGTTGTTACTCATTAGAACCTTTTATAGGTACTAATATTGTGGCAATATTGTTTTTATAAATCTCCTGACATAGGGTTTGATGGTAAAACTCATCCTATGATACTACAAATTCCCAATCCATAGAAGAGATGGATTTTATTTTTCATTAATAAAATTATTGTATTTCTATTGTTGTTGATGGATGTCAGATGTTGATTTGTGTTTTATATGCATTTTGATGGAGAGTTAGAAGTGGATCGCCCACATCCAATACATAACGGTGGATAGCAGACGCCTATCTTTGTCGATAG
>QPKB01000006.1:10901658-10981941 GCA_003546025.1 Camphora micrantha | reverse complement strand
TATTCTTTCCTAAAGAGGAGATTCTTGAGAAATTCTCTCCAAAAAGAAAGGGGATTTTGAGAAACTTTGAGAAAATCTCTCCCAAAATCAAGGAAACTTGAGAGATTCTCTCCAAGTAAGGATATTTTTAGATATTCTCTACACAAAAAGGGATATTTTTAGATATTCTTTACAAAATGACACCACATGAGATCTAAGCCATTTTTAAAAGCTTAAGGTCCCATGGGTTAGCCCATATGAGCCAGGTTTGACCACCTAGGCACTAAAAGTGGCTTTTAGTCAAAATTTCTCTTACCAAGAGCATACAAAAATGGTTCCATGCCTCTCTTGAGTTGATTGGACCATACAAAAAATTCCAAGAGCTTCATGGGCTTCCAAAAGAAACCCAAACCATCCAACCCCATGCACCAAATCAAGCCACAATCTTGAAATTGACATTCCACAAAAACCCAACCACTCCCAAAAACCAAACCATGGTCCCCTAACTTGCCACATACAGCTTGTTTAGGTCACAAGACCGAAACCAAAAACCGAAAATCCCGACCCCCCAACTCGCCACATACAGCCTGTTAGGTCACAAGGTCAAAAACCAAAAACCTTCTTAACCGCCTAATGTGCCACATAAAGCCTTTAGGTTCACAAGGTTAAAAGGGAAAACCCAAAACCAAAAACCCATATCCAAATGTCATTTCACAATCCTTGCCTTGAGACGGTACATGACCCCTCTCATTACCGCGAAATCCCTTGGAAGCTCAAAAAAGCAACTCCATCAAGAGAAAAACGCTCAAGACTCTTGGTCAAGCAAGAAGATCTCCTTCAAATTCTCTTCGAGGCACACCGACTGCTAGAGCTGAGCACCTTGTCGCTGTACCTCGAGGGGGCATTTGTTGACACCAAAAATGTCACTATGTTCCTTCAACACCAAAAGCTACATGGAGCCACATCTTGCCATAAATAGGAAGGCGCCACTTCAAGCACCAGATCTTGTCAGAATCAAACAAAAACTGCAAGATCCTTCAAAGCAGCCAAAAGAGGGGTACATATGAAGTTTCGGGCCATTTCGACGTCATTTGGCCTAACTTCACTCCTCCGACAGCCAGACACGAGCTCCCGGCAGCGACAGTGTCGAAGACTTAAAAACTTCGATCAGAGCCGACGGATGGTCTCAGAATACCTCCAAAAGGCCCCATGCCAAATTTCAAGTCAAACGGACAACGTTTGACCCTTCATCAACTCTCGAGAAGCAAAAACAAGCCTACCGGCGGCGGAGCACCCCGGAATCATGGCATCCAAATTGGAGCTAATGGATCATCTCAAAATGACTCCAATAGGTCCCCTGTCAAGTTTTAGGTCAAACGGACATCGTTTGGCCTAGTTTCAAAGCTCGGCATTTTCCTCGAGGTGAAATCAAGGCGAGCATTTGCGGGACCCCAAAAGGCTTCAAAACTCAAACCAAAGCCCATGGTTGGTCTTACTCACTACTCAGAAGGCTCCCTGTCAAATTTCAAGTCAATCGGACATCGGTTGACCACAAGTCAAAACTCGACATTTCTCTCATGGCGAAATTAAGGCAAGCATTTGCGGGACCCCGAACGGCTTCAAAACTCAAACCAAAGCCTATGGTTGGTCCTATCTACTGTTCAAGAAGCTCCACGTCAAATTTCAGGTCATTCCGACATCGTTTGGCCTAGTTTCAATGCTTGACAAAAAATCGGCAATACCGCACAACAAAGTCTTCGGCTTTCCAGAAAAATAGGAAACTTTGTGCTCCGATTTGCGTGGCTTCTCATCGGGTTTTCTTCAAGAGAATCAGGCCAATAAATGAGGGGAGATGTCAGGAAAAATACAGAAGAAAAAAGAATGAAAAAAGATCAAAAAACGACGAAGAAAAGGCAACCGAACGGCGGCCGAAAAATGGGCCCAAGGCCCATGGTCGCCGGGGACCTTGGCCCATGGTCGCTGGCGACCATGGCCCAAGGTCGCCAGCCCCATGGTAGCCGGCGACCATGGGTGCATGGTCTCCGGCGACCATGGAATTCCGGCGACTCGAAAATCGCCGGAAGACCCCTTTTTCGGGTCCTTTTCGCGTTTCGAGTTGATTGGCCCCTGTGATTTTTTCAAAATCTGATTTTTCGTGCATGAAATCCATCGATCTTCATCAACATCACGGATTCACCGCCGAAATCATTCGATGATCATTAGATGCCTCGAAATCGCCAACCGGCCGACAAAGAAAGCACACTTTCCGCCCGCCCGATCGTGAAATCGACAGGACAGATGTTGCCGGCACGTTGACATTAATCAATGTCTGAAATTGCATCGCCATCCGACATCAAACAACATGTTGATCCACCGGCGATCATCGCAAGAAGAATTTCAAAAGATGTGGCGCGGCCCGCGACTCTTCAAGCGACTTGGCGACCAATTAATGAGGTTAAATGACCCATTTTATGACAAGTTAATGTGGTCATTAACTCATTATTTCGGACGGCCCAATCAAAAGCAAGCAAATGGGAGTTACAAGTCAAAGGATTTATGGCATTAAAGCCATGAAACTCCTCCCATGATGGGGATTAAAGACAATTAAAAGCTCATTATTCTCCATCGGCCAATCAGATTCAAGGAAAAAGGAGTTACAAAACAAATAATTTAAAACTTGTAACTCCTCCCATTATGAGCATTAATGCATTCAATGCTCATAAACCCTCCTAAATGGCTACCAAAGGCCTATAAATAGGAGGGCATTCCAAAGGGAAAGGACGGGGCAAAAGAATCCAGAGAAATCGCTAGAGAAATTCACCCGAAGTCCGGAGAATTGCCCAGAAAATTCAGAACTCCTGCAACTCTGCTGCAAGACCACCAAAAGGTGATTGAAGCACCCTTGGAGGGCCACCCCCCCAAGGACCTCCCTTCTTCTACCAACATGGCTAAAACGTTGCTTTTCAGCCCGTTTACTTAGCTTTTTATCGGATATAAGACCTTCTCTTGGTCTTTGTCCTTTAAAAATCTGAGGTTTAAAAAGCCAAGCCAAGAATCCAAGAAACATGTTCTCATCTGCATGGACGACGGAGGAGCCCATACATGACTCGCGACCGTCGATCTGAATGTGTCCCCACAATCGAATGAGAAGTCAGATTCCTTTTCTTGATTTCTATTGTACTTTATTTTTCTTTTAGAGACAAAAATCACAATTCTTGTCTTTCATAATGGATAAGATTTGTAAATCGCCTTTTACGGCAAAATCGCCTTTTACGGCAAACAAATGAAATCGCCTTTCACGGCATATAAAAAAAAAACCTTTTGTCTCTTTTCTTAAAATATGTGTGCAATGGGAAACTAGAAAAAGTTTCATTTCCCCTTTCTACTTGTGAAGGTGGATCTTCGGATCACCGTTTCTAAATTCCAAGTAGAAAAGTGAAATTGGCATACCCGTACAAAAAGAAAGAAAGATGTTGATACCCTTTTTTTTCTCCTCCCCTCTGTCGTACCCCGAAAGACCCGGGGCGGAGGCAGCGGGAGAGAGGGAAGAATCGGGTCCATCAATTTCGGTTTGGCAAAGTAAATCCAAGTGAATCTCTTGATCAAGGCAAAATGTGTGAGATAAGCTAGAGTTTGCCACTAAATCACCTAATTCAAGGAAAATACTCCACCTGAGTCCTCCAAAAACATAAGTATCAAAAGTCTAAGTCCCATCACCTCTCCTCGAAGGTCTCCTAGATTCAAAACATCTCCCTTTGAAATTTTTCTTGATATTCCTCCCCAAAAATCCAATAAGAAGCCATTCCCATGGAGTCTCCTAGTGAAAAGGTCTCCTCAATGGTTATTCACGTAAAAAATGAGACCAGGGTTAAAAAGTGCCATCGAAATATGAGGGTTTTAATACCTCCCTAAATTGGCCTAAGAATTCTTCGTACAGACTGATGAAGGAGGAGACTGATCTGCTAGACAAGTTCTGGGAAGACTACTACAAAAGCTATGCAATTCCTTTTTTAAGATATTGATATGATATTTTTGAGATATCAATATGATATATCTTCCCTCAGGTTTGATACATTCATTGGTGTTCCATACATGTTTATGTTGTTAGGGTCCACTTGATGGGCGGTCTGTATCCATTGACTGCCAACCTATAATTAAATCCATTCCCTAGGAATTTGGTAATGCATAATGTATAATCTCTGGATTCTGGAATTACATCTAAGTACTTTTGATCCAAGGTTTTGTAATTACAAATAAGTGTCGTATATGGGTTTGGCATATCTTCCCTTAACACCGTGATGGTGCCTTGACCGACTCCATACTTTCTGTTGAAAGCCATAGAAAGGAAATCTTGTCATTTTCTGAAAATATGTGAGAAAATTACAATTTAGGCTTGTCCTTTATTGAATGAAAATTGGAAAACTTGAACCCTAGTTTGAAAAATTGTGATTCTCTCGTCCTTTTCTGAATTAAACTAAAAACTTAAGGCCTTTTTTGAAAATTTCCCCGAAAAACAAAGACATTCAGAGGTATATCTTGATACTTTGAGTCATGGCTGCCATTTTTAGGCACTGTGAGGGTTTGCTACACATCATAATCGTGGGTTTATACTAAATTACTTCAATTTGGTTTGTGATCAATTAATTTGTAATTGTGTCTATATTTTTTATTGGTTAAAACCATTTTAGAAAAGGATAGAAGCACGTTCATAATTGTATCATGAACACCTCATGAAGTTTGTGGTGTTGAGTCTCTGCAATGACAAAGTTGTCAAAATTGTGGTATTAGGTTTGTGGTGTTGAGTCACTATATTAACTGAGTTGATAGAATTTCTAGTTCTATGGTGAATGCCTTTGTGGTGAAATTACTGATTAAAGTTTTTTGTAGAAGCTGGTAAGTTAAAAGGCTGTTAACTATGACCCTTTTACGGTTATTGTGGAAGGCTAGACAAAGTATGTTAGACACCTACATAATCCTTTATTAGTCATCAATCCAAGGAATGATATGTTTCAGCAAAGATCAATAGAAATGAAATTTGGGATGATGTGTGAATATAATGTAGTTACTTCCAGATTCTGGAATTTTCTGAGTGAGATTTTGATGTGTGATAGAAGACTACTGTTGAGGCTTTTTGCATATCTGTAATAGCTGTAAAATAATCAGTTTTCTATATATATATATATATATATGTTGGGGAATCCTTTGTGTTGCATTTTTTAAAGATATTGATGTGATATTATTGAGATATCAATATGATTTATCTTCCCTCAGGTTTGATTACCTTGCCAAGGCTTGCATTAGCCCTAATCCTGAAAGATTGAAGAGACTCCTATCAAGAGAATGGCTAGACAAGGGTATACTGTAGAATTGGTTTGATATTTATTTGAAGCCCAAGGCACCACATGCATACTTTATTGACACGAATGCTTCGGTATGACTTTCATCATATACTCTATATACTTTCAACATATACTTTGGAAAAAATTGATTGTCCAACTTATGTTGCAATCTCGGACCGGGCTAGCGCCAATGCACTCTCCTAACCCGGGATCGGGACTCCAAGGGTGGTGAATATTTTCCTTTTTCTTTTGACACGTACACGGATCAAGAAAGAAAACCACATCCATGCACGTGATTTCCCACAGGTTTCCGAGGTGAGGATGTTACACTCACAAGCAAATCATAATCCGAGTGTGGAAGCATGTAGCAAATTAAATATAGAAGATCACTCCAAAATAGCAAAACTGATAAGACAATAATATTTAGCATGATGTCAGAGTGAGCAATGTTCACGTAGCATCCCCAAATTATGAAGTTAAATGTTTATAAAAAAGATGAGTTTAATTAAACATTTCCCAAAAATAACGGCCAACAAAGGCCAATACATCCAAGGACCAAAATGTATAAGTATCTATCCCAAAATGTGTTCCGTACTCATAGCATGACTCAATTTCTAGACGACATCATCAGCTTGCCACCCTCCTTCATGTTGCGGCTCCCTGGCCACCTCCTCTAGCTCCTCCTTGAGGGTAATGAGATTTGGACCTGAGTACCAAAATAGTGGGTCAGACACAACGGTTTGGCAGGTGAGTAAAGAGATCTAAAGATATACTAATTCATAAATTACCTGAGAAAACATTTAAAATATGTAGAAACAATAAATGTCATGAAATACAATGCATACTTTACCCAAAATCACATGATCGATACAAAGCATGAGTAGTTACCAATGGACAGATAACTAAACAGATGGCAACCACAAAAAGCTAAATCCTCCATCACTAATGTGATGTGAGCATGCTAGAGGTGTTGGTCTCGGACACACAAAGAGACGAGAACCAACCAGATACATATACTAAAGTCAAGAAATTTGGCTATCATGCTAAACACTGGCCGCAGAATTGGATAACAGGACAAGCTAGAACCCAGACTGCAGCTGGCATGAGTTATCAAGGACCCCAAGTTGGTGGATCAAGCCAACAAGGTTGTCTATGCTTAGTGGTGTCGACACGTAGGTCACATGATGAAATCAGCATATGAATAGGTGTATGACACCAAAATAGGCTAAACCGTAAGCTCACACACATGATACATGCTAATATCTTATCATTACTACAGAAGGCCAACTGAAATCTCAAAAGCATGTTACAGTAGTTTTGAAGTAGAACTAGTAATGACGCACAAGAATGACAAGAAACATATGATTCGAATAAAATAGAAAATACAAATAGGCTTCCACATGTATGCTGGACCACGTATTGAGGCTGCAAGGCTTAGTTCAATCCGTATAAGACATGTATGTCAATTGTTTTATTTTTCATGACTTGGTACTCCAGAAAATCAAGGACATTCCAAGTACCCTATACGCATTGATAATTCAATAGTCCTCAATATGTTTCTGGAGTGAGATTTTTCTCAATTGGAGTCCCAAACAATCTTTCCTACATCAAAACGTGAAGTACAGGGTACTTGGAGCGCCCGAGCGGGCATAGGTGTGCTGGAGCGGACCTGTGCTGCACAAGAAAAGCGGTAGATAGCTGCTCGCATGAGCGGCCCATGTCCGCTCGAGTGGACATCCATTCTGCCGCCTGGAAGCAACAGACATAAAGTTTGCGCGCTCGAGCGGCCAGAGTCTGCTGGAGCGGCAATCATTTCTACTGGTCCAGAGCCACGATCCAAAGGTCTATGCGCTAGAGCAGCCCAAGTCCGCTTGAGCGGGCGGCCTTCTTTTCTACCTGAAAATGGCTCTCGCTGAGTCTTTCTTCTCGTTCTCCAGAACACCTCTTTGCACATAAAAAGGCTTCTTTGCCTCCCAATAACCATCAACCAACCTCTCCCATACACACCACAACATTTCACACCATCCTCCTTCATATCCAACCAATCAATCATACATGTGAATCATTTAGGTAATAAAATCATATTGAACAAAACAACCTTTAACACTTCAAATGATGTTAGGTTTTTGTTTATTGGCTAATTCATGGGTTGGACAAAACTCCAGGGGTCCATTGAGTTGTATTCTTTATTTAGAAAAAGACTCTGAAGCTAGAAGATTGTAAGGACTCTAAGAAGAAACCTGGAAGATCTGTGCTGAATTTTCGAAACATCCAGAATGGGGTCCGCTAGAGCGCCCATAACTTCGCTCGAGTGGATGAAGTCAGAATGGCAAGACGCACTGACAGAACCTCATCCGTCGAGCAACGAGGCGGCATAGTCCAAGTTAAATTAGAAACCTTTTTCTAATTGTGCCCAAACTGCTTGTTTTAATCCTAATCAAGTTTGGGAACCTTAAGCACGACCTAAGGGCTATTTAAAGGACTCAAGGGCTATTCTAAACCTAGACCTCACCTCTCAAAGTTCTGAGTTAGAGATTTGATTAAGAGAAATCTTCTCTAGAGATTTATGAAGGAGTTGTTTTGCCAAGTACTGTAAAGAACCACGTTCTTCTGCATCCCTTGTAGAAGATCATCTTCTTGCGTAAAAGATTTGAGGAGTCAAGTGCTAGATTGAGTCTGTTGCAATCAATGGTGTGAAGTCGTTGAAGCGTGAAGCGACACAAGGTAACTTCAGTCGTTAGGTAGAGGATATCTAGGGAAGAAATCGGAGTTTCTTGTAATTGCGAGATTGATAGTGTTTGATTGTTGATCCAGTTCGGATCAATGTTTTTTCACCCAATTAGGGTTTTCCACGTTATATTTGGTGCCCTTATGATGTGATCTTTTTGAGTTTATTTTCCTCTACATAGATTATTGTTTTTGCACACTGTTAGGCTGATTTATTGAGTAGACCAATCTAGAGATTACGAACCCTAAACCTTCATATGAGCTCATCAATAGAGAGAGAGAGAGAGAGCTTACTAAGCACGTACTTGCAAAAAAAACTAATGGAAATCATAGCATGGATTTCAAAGTAGATAAAGTCATGAAAAACATTGTAAAGACATAGTGAAACATCAAGAAATCACCCATGAAAGAGTTACTATTCAAAATAAATCAATTCAACCACTTACCTTGGTCTCCACTAGCACAAACAAACCTTCCAAAACCACTCTCAAGACCAAACCTACAAGTACACCGAAAACCCCCAAAATACAACCAATAAAAACCAAAAAAATAAGATAAGTAAACAGAAAGAAAAGAGCTTGTAAATCATGGGGGAAAGACTCACTAGGTTTTGAAAAACCCAAATCTAGAAGATGGGAATGATATCTTACTTGGAAGATCCTCAAATAGACAAGGATTGCTCAAAGGGAACCCTAATGTGGCTTGATTTCTCTTCCAATGGCATCAATGGAATGCTCTCATGGTGGGGAAGAAGAGGATGTAGTCCTTTTCTTTATTTGGGCAATAGTTGAGGTGGATTGAAAAGAAGAAGCAAGAAGAAGAAGGGAAAGGAAAACCCTGATTTGGTAGGAGCAAATCTCCCTTAACAAATATGAGCAAGAAAAGGGGAAAGGGAAGAGAAAGCTCTCCTTATATAGGAAGTGCATATGGGTCCCACAACTACCAAGGCTTGTTGGGCTTAAAACATAGGTTTTCAGGCCTCGGATGGGTTCGACAAAGAAGAGAAAAATGCTAGTCATATAGTCTAGTTTCCGTAAAGTACATATTTTGCGGGGTTCAAAGATATTAGAAAATGTGTCTAGATTTTTGTGTAAAAAGACAGTTTTGCCCCTAAAGTTGGAAAAACTGAGTTTCGGGTGGTTAAATGGGGACGGAGTAAACACAAAAGTCGTAGAGGCTAACAAGATCTATAATCAGAGTGGAAATAGAAATTTATCAAAAACGCGGATCATCCCCCACACTAACGTAAAGTCACTAAAAGAACCCTCAAAGGGTCCCACTAAGTCAAAAAGGCTCTCAAAACTCCCCAAAGCTATGTAGAAGCTATTCTAATACCCAACTTAAAATAAAACTCACTAAACCGACTTAGAGAAATTGTGGTATCTCGGGTTGGGGTCTCACAACGTATACTCAATATGAATCTCAACATAAATAGGGACACTTTGAGGGTACATTTTGGAGGATATAAGGCTAAGAGAAGACAAGCACAATTATATACATATCTTTGGTGAATATGGATGGAGGATAGGTGAAATGTAGAATTGTGAGATTATCATTGTTCCAATGTGTTATTTGGAGCACTTCACAGTCATCATGGGATATCCAAATGCAAAAAGATGAGACTACTACAATAGTATGCCACAGGACTCGCGACACTAGGAAAAGGCTGTAGAATATGTGAGTACTAAGTGCTGACATGTATACAGATCAATTGTTTCTATACAAATTAATTGTTCTTACATATTAATTGTTTCGATACACTTTATTTCTACAGATTAATTGTTTGAATGAGTCTTTTGCTGTTTACAATTGGGAAGTGCCAATGGGATGGAGAAGGCGAAATGTTGAGAATGTCCCTTTACAAGAGAATTCACATGACTGTGATTTTTTTGTAATGGCATCCGTAGAACATGTCCTCCTCAATCTAAAGTTTGAATTCACTCAGTGTGACATGATGTATTACCGATGCAAACTAGTGATTAACCAGTACAACAGACAAGGAGAACTGTATAAGAGAAGGGAACAACAATCAATGTGATGGGGGATGATGGATCTTTAATATGTGACCAATCTCAAAAGACCTATGTTGTGACATCTGATTTGACTCTTCTCCAATTGGGGTGTTTAACTCTCTTTGAAATTTGAACCTTTTTTGTAACTATTGGCCTATGTATTTTGGACGGCTGACATGTTAAAACTGGAAGCCACTGTTGTTGGTTTCATTTTAGTCTTGTATGTTGGAAGGCTTCTAATCTAATGTGAATAGTGACAGTTATTTGCCACACTGTAGTGGTACAGTTAGTTGATCTTGAAACTTGATGATGACTGTTGGAAATGTTGTGGTACTGGTTGTCCATCTAGGTGATGTTAACATGTAATCATGTTGATAATAAATTTTATACAAGTTTTTTTGTTGATTATGAACTTGATTTAGTGCTTCTGTAGGTAGCCCTGGCTTGTCTGTATTTGCATGATACACCCCAAAGTGTATTAGAGCATGCTTTCAGATGGTTTCAAACCAATCTGGCAGCTTCAATTCAATTATGATTTTAAATATTTCTATTGTTTCCCTTCCACGATTTTAATAAAAGGATAAGTGTGATTAGTGCCCAAAGCACCATCCCTTGTCAAATAGTGTGATTGAATGTTGTTGACACTTGACAATATCTTGGAATGTACTTTTGATTTTCCCAAGCTAAATCCAAAAGATTAAATGCAAATTAGATCATTTTTTGAGTTATTTGTCCAGTTTTATTCCCATCAAGTATACTACAGTCCATACTATCAGATCATCCAGTTCGTTGATATCTGCAAATAACCAATCGACATCAACAAATACTGTGACATATTTCTGAACTTATATATGTGCTATTAGTAAGCTTTCATTGATATCAGCATATTTATTTGTTGATGTCGACGTACTTTTAGTCGACATCAACAAATACTGACATATTTCTGAACTTATATATGTGCTATCAGTACATTTTCATTGTGCTATCAGTACATTTTCATTGATATCAACATATTTATTTGTTGATGTCGACGTACTTTTAGTCAACATCAACGTATACTGTGCTTTATTTCTAAACTTATATATGTGCTATCAGTGCGCTTTCATTTATATCAACATATTTATTTGTTGATATCGACAAATAACCAGTTGACATCAACATATATTGTGACATATTTTTGAACTTATATATGTGCTATCAGTGCGCTTTCATTTATATCAATATATTTATTTATTGATGTCGACAAATGTTTAGTCGACATTAATGAAAACCGTGACACATCTGAACCTAGGCATTTCTCACCTGTTGTAAGAAGAGAAAGGCTCCCCCTTTACAGATAAAAGCATGGAAAATGACTCCTTGTTGAAAAGATATCCATGCAGTGATCCATTAATAGAAAATACATCAATGATAATGAAATAACATTATCCCACCATTCTATCCACCCCATTATAAAAGAAAAACATTGGTCTTCTATTAAATGAAAGAGGTGGATCCACCAACACCCTTTATAAAAAACTATAGGACATCGTTTGTCAGGCCCTGACCTAGGTTTAGTATAATCTACTATTATTTTAACTGTGATTAGTCACTAGGCGGGATTAGAGGACAATTAGCTTGAGTTTCTAGTTAGATTAGAATTTTGAATAGCTTTGGGGAATTTTGAGAGCATTGTGTTGATTTGACCGAGCCCGGGGTGGCCTGTGATGCGTGTTAGTGTGGGGATTTGATTTATTTGATTTTTGAAAAATGTGGATTTCAATATTTTTGAACTTGTCATTTTAATCCCAGCAACTTTTATATTTGTTCTGTTTGCATTTGAACACCAGAAATCGCGTTTTTCGACAGAAAGGGCAAATCAATCTATTCACACACAAGTCTGTGCATAAATTTTGAAATTTGAAAATCATGGGGAAAATATACTTTTTGAAAACTATATTTTTCAACGATTATTTTTCTCTTCTTCGTCAACTTTATTCGGGACCCACAAATGATAGATCCAGCCATATGAAGTTTTCAGGGCCATTGGGGCCACTCCCTCAACTTAAACCATGTTGGGTTCTCTCCTTCCTCATTCCACAATTTTCTGCAATTGAACCCAAGAGAGAGCTCTCTCTCTCTCTTTTCTTCCATCTTCTCTCCTCTTGCATGTATAGCAAACTCATCCACATTGAGAAACAAATCACACCAATCTCTCCCCCATCTTCCCAGCTTCCCATTGATATTGTTTGAGGAGAATTTCAGCTGGAACCCACCTCTTCTTCAAGCCCTTCTTCTTGTTTAGATCTATTAGAAGGTTAGCAATGACTTCTTCTTTGAATTTCTAGTTTTAAGGGACCATTAGAGGCCTTTCTTCATTCATGCAAGGGTTTTCATGGAAGTTGTTTATACCATATTTTTAAATTTGGAATGAATGATCACACTATGGTTGAATGGAAATGTTGATTGGAATGAGATATTTGGGATAGTATAAGGAAGATGGAAATGAAAGGAGGAGGGATAGGTTCAGAAATGTTGAAATTCTACACTGGGCGAAACAGCCAGTGAGCTGTTCGCTCGAGCGAACTTGGTGGTCGTTCGAGCAAACAGACCATTGTCTGATGAAAAACATTGCAGAAACCTGTTGCTCGAGTGAACTGTGTGTCAGCTCGAGCGAATGAGTTTCTGAAATGGCTCGCTCGAGCGAGCATTTGTTAGCTCGAGCGAACTTGTTACTGTCTGATGAAATTTGAAACAGAAGATTGGCCGCTCGAGCGAACTTTCTGGTGGCTCGAGCGAAGGAAGTTCTGGGAGGGTCCGCTCGAGCGAACCTTCATCCGCTAGAGCGAACCTGGGCACAGTCTAGGGTATTTTTCCTGTGCCCTATTGGTAACCAAATGTAGATAAGTCTCACTATGCACCTTGTGTCTCAAACATCGGAGATCTTTAGAGACACCAAACTATGTTTCATAACCGATGCTGTGACATTAAGTGTACAATGAGAAAATCTTCGGGAGATCAAGCAACCACTATGTATCACCTCATTCCATATTAGCGATTTATTATAAATCTCCTTATGATACGTTTGAAACAGAATTTATTCATTTGTTATGTTTGAAATTACTGATAAGGCTACTCATTCGATTCGTCTGAATTTGTCAGTATGTATATTTTTTCAGAGTAGTTCCTTTTACCGATTTTGGAAATGTAATATTATTAGTCAAATTGTATCGATTCAAGTTTTGGTTTTTAAATGGTACCACTAAGCTTAGGTCTTCTAGCTGGGCTGATCACCCTGCTTGGGATCTTTAAAATTATTTGCCAACTACAGTTTGGATTCTGTTTGTTTGCTTCGGCCATGGGAACGGTTCTGTTTTCCGGTCCCACGAGTAGTGGGAACGGTTTTTGTCTGTTTGATTCGGCCATTTCATATGGCAACGGTTATTTATTCAGGCCATTCTATATGGCGACGGTTTCTGTCTGTGTGCTCTTATTACTTCGATAATAGGAGAATTTAGCTAAATGTGGTTTGCCAATACTTTGTTTATTTGTCAGTTAGTTTGAAATATTTAAATCATGAAATCCTTTTATTTGTATAGAAATGACTCCTTTGATTTACTCTTATTTGTATTTCATTTCAATTGCATTTCAATGATTTTAGCATGGTATTATAAAACTTGTATATCTTATCTGTATTATTTACCTGCCAGTCCGTTGCGTCTGATATTCTTTTGTTTGGTGTCAGATGTTGGACCCGCAACCCTTGAGGCGGAGTGCGCGCAGGAGGCAATAGGGCCTCAGGTGGAGCACGAGTGACAGCCAAATGATGTCATGTAGACGTCATGTTGGGTCTGGAGCTTCGAAAACATCCTTTGGGGAATGACTTTATTTTTTGGAACTTGTTTATGGCCTCTGTTGGCCTTGTTTGGGATGTATAACTTAATTTACTTTTGATTCTCACAACTTTAATCTTAACTTTGGGCTATGCTCCTATGTATATAGTTCTCTTTTGATACTAAACTTGTGCACTTAGCTTATGTTATATGTGATTTCTATTTTTCTACATGCTTCCGCATGTTATCATTTGGTGTGAAATTGGCTTATTGATTGTGATGGATCGTTTGGGATCCTCACCGCGGAATCCTGTGGGAAAATTTATTAGCGCGTGCGGGCGAAATTTTCTGGCCCTTTGCGCCACGTTCCCCGGATTAAGAACTTGATTATCAGGGCCTCGGTTCGGGGTCGTGACATCGTTCCTCCTGCTACAAATGTAGGCACCAAATATAAAAGTGCAGCAAATACATATAGGCACCACATGTAGCTACATTTTACAAAAAATACATAGTTCCGCCTTTACAAAAAAAAGTACTTGCTTAGACCACTTCAAAAGACATGGCTCCGCTAATACAAAGAAAACATGGGCCATGGTTTCGCCATCATGGATCAACTTCACATTGGTGGATTCCAGCATTTTTGTCGGTTGTGACCCCTACTTTTACAAATAGAGTATGTTACTTGTCTACTTTGCCGATTACGGTCTTTCGTATGAATTCTATTCTTCTTTTGATGTCCAGGATGTCTGATAGCAAGTGGAGGTTTGACCACGTCATTACTTGTCAAACCCCAACCCAAGATTACCCGATTAGTGTATTCTTAGTGTGTGCTTAGTCATAAGTGGGTTTAGTTACCGTTGGGTTAGAATATAATTAGTTTTAGTCCTGGATATAACTTTGGGAATTTTGAGAACGCTTTATATTAGTCATACACACTCAAAAAGGCCTGAGTGTACGTGCAAGATTGGGAGGATCGTGATGATTTTTGTGTTAATAGTGATTTTGATTTCATTTGAATGGATTTATGATTGTCTACAACTTTCGTTTTTAGCCCGTCTGTGTTTGAAGCTCAGAAACCGAAGTTTTGGCCCAAAAAGGAAAAATTGTCTTTTCACACCCAAATCAGGACACACTTTTCGAAATCTCAAAACCGTGTAAAAAATATACTTTCTGGAAACTAGATATTTCAAGGATCATTTTATCCTTCTTCGTCAATTTCATCTGAAGTCCGCAAGATCATGTTTTCATCGATGCAAGAATTGGCACTATTGGGCCCCATTTGCAAGTTACTTAATCACTTTTCCCTTCCTCCCTCTTCCCATTTCCAAAATCCCTGCAACCCTAGGAGACCCAAGCTCAAGAAGAAAACCCTTTTTCCTCTTCACTTTCTTCTCTTGTACACCAAGCTAGAGATCTTCAAATGAGAATCTAAGACTACCATTTTCTTCCTCTCATCCCAAGCTTTCTATTGATCCTGTTTTCTTGGAATTTCTAGTTGGACAAGCTCTCCATTTCCTTTCTTGCTTCTTGTTTGGACACCTCTAGGTAAGAGCTCCAACCCATCTCTTCAATGGAGTCCCTTTGACTCCTAAGGATCTTGTTTTTCTAACTTCCAGCACCCATTTCGAAATAGGTTTCTTGTTCGCATGTTTGAGTGAGTTTTGAATGGTTTTCCATGGGTTTTTGTAGATTTTGGCTAGTTCTTGGATTAGTGTGCTTGAAGGAGAAGTTTTGTTTAGCATTTGGGCAAGGCAAGTAATCACTTTGGGTTTAATGTTGCATGTGTGTTTGTGGATTACATTGTTAGTCTTGAGATTCTATTTTGATTGTAAACCCTTGTTTCATTTGAAACTTTGGAATTTTGTTTGATGAGAAATGGAAATTTAATGTTTGGATTAGTTGTCAATGTGAATGGTTTTGAAATGTAGATCTATCCCTTGGAGAGCATGAAGGCTCAGGGAAGTGCAGGTACTTCAAAAATGAGAAGAAGAGAAGAAAAAATGTGAAAATCTGACTTGAAATACACTGCCCGTGTATGCCGGTCAGCCCTGCGGTTAGCTGGCGGTTAGCAGTTACACCCCACTTCGGCTGACCGTGAGCCAACCGAATTGAGTGGTTCCTTTTCCAGAAGCCTGCATCTTAGCGGTCAGCCTGGCGGTTAGCCGCCACATCCAACCTCGGCTAACCGCGAGCCAACCAAAATTGGCGGTTTCATTTCTCAAAACATGCATTCCAGCGGTCAGCTTGCCGGGCAGCTGGCGGCTAGCCACCACATCCCACCTGCAGCTAGCCGACAAGTGACCCCGGCTTACCGAAATTGGAAAAATGCCCTGTTCTTGAAGAATTTCTGTAAGAGTGAAAACCAGAACTTGTTAAGGGACCTTTAGCCCGATATTGTACACTTGATAACCTGAAATGCTTTTTAACTTTGGAGGCACCGATTCTCTTTTAAATTCCAACATTTGGGTTTGAATTATACAAGTGTCAACCAAAGGTCCTTACATGTGCTTGATAAACCTTGCGCTCGTATTTTAGTTTTGATACAATAAGTATCATCGTGCACTTGTATTGAAATTCAAGTATAAGCTCGTTTGAAGATTTGTTTTCAGGAATCAAAGGGGACCACTTCATAAGCTTGTTATGCATATTAATTATGCCTTTTGCTAGTCGTGTCATGTTTCGTTTCGGAAAGTTATTTCTTCCCTTTGTTTCAACTTGTTAAAAATGCGTTTCGCGTATTTCGTGCGTTCATGAATCCAAGTGAACACCACTGAGCTTGGACTGTCCTTTCAGTCTGATCCATTGTCCGGGGGTCCTTAAACATGTGGACTATCTGCAGATTAGTCGTTTATTTTATTACACATCGTGCGTGTCTGGTTCCGCAGCCGGAATCCCGTATTTGTGGGAATCATGTCATGTTATACTATGTATATCATGCTTGTCATGCGTGTTTACTCTTTTCATTATATATGATAGAGAAGGGATGGCTCTTTGTGGATTTACTATTCATGATATAATTATGTATTCATGCTAGTCTTGTTTCGTATTTTCGAAATGTATCTTAGTTAAGTCTTTGTTTCAAATTCAGCAAGAATCGTTTACTATTATTTCTTTAAAACGTCTATTGTTCCGTGCTCATGCCTAAATTGATTACCTGCCAAACCGTTGTGTTTGATACGTGTTACTTTAGTGCCCAGGTGCAGGCGGCATTGCCTTTGAAGAGGAGTGCCCGGAGGAGGCTGTCGAGCCAACCCCAACTCGTGAGTGGCAGCCCGACGACGTCATCTAGACGTAAGGCGGGATCTTGAGTTTCGATTTATCATTTTGGGTTTTTGCATTGTATTGGCCTTTGTTGGCCTCTTATTTTGGGATGTAACAAACTTAACATACTTTTGGTTAATCTTGTAACTTGAACTATGATAGGGATGTCAGTTTATATTTCCTACTTATGATACCTGAGTCTTGATACTATTTTACTTGTGCACTTGAATGAATTGTTATTCATGACTTGTTGTGATGTGATTTGCTACACGCTTCCGCATACTTGATCATGTGAGCTAGATCTCCGTGTCTCGGAATCCTCACCGCGGGAACCTGTGGGAAACTATCTTATCTCATCAATCATTGTCGCAGGCCCGAGTCTCAGTCTGGGGTCGTGACAGGACTGGTATCAGAGTAGGACTTGTTTCAGGTACTTAAAAGAAACTAGAAAGATCTTAGGTTCGTGGCGAGGATTCGTGAGTTCGTTAGATTCGTTTAGTATGACATCTGGGAAACCATCAGACCATATTTATTATGTACTAACTCTTTGTTTTGCAGCATATCATGCCACCATGGGTTGTTTTATCAAAACCATAACATTCAGATTGCAAGGAGAACAAGCAGGACTGATGTTTCAGGGAAACAGAAAACAAACTAGAGTAGGATTTATTTTAGTGCTCAAGGCAAATAGATTGATATAGAGTGGATGTGAAGCTTTTATTGCGTCCCCGTTGTGTGCAAATTTCCGAATGTTTTTCCAGAAGAAATCCCAGGATTGCCACCAATTAGGGAAGTTGAGTTCACGATTGAACTTCTTCCAGGGACAACTCCGATCTCCGTTGCACCTTATAGGATGGCTCTAGCAGAATTGGGTGAATTGAAGCTTCAGTTGCAAGAATTGTTGAGCAAAGGCTTCATCAGGCCAAGTGTTTCACCATGGGGAGCACCGGTTTTATTTGTGAAAAAGAAGGATAGAAGCTTGAGAGTGTGCATTGACTATAGAAAACTGAATCAGGAGACCGTCAAGAATAAGTACCCTTTGCCAAGGATAGACGAATTATTTGACCAATTGCAAGGAGCAGCGTGCTTTTCCAAGATAGATTTGAGGTCTGGATATCACCAGTTGAGGGTTAGAAATTCAGATGTGCAGAAAATAGCTTTTCGAACAAAATATGGGCATTATGAATTCTTAGTAATGCCTTTTGGATTGACAAATGCACCCGCAGTCTTCATGGCTCTCATGAACAAAGTGTTTGCACAGTACTTGGACCACTCTGTAGTAGTGTTTATTGATGACGTCCTTGCGTATTCCAAGAGTAGGAGGATCACGAAGAACACTTAAGGATATCATTATAGCTCTTGAGGGACAATCAGTTATATGCAAAGCTCATTAAATGTGAATTTTGGTTAGAATAAGCCGCTTTTCTAGGCCACATCATCTCAAAAGAAGGTTTAGCAGTTGACCCAGCCAAGATAGAAGCAGTTGTTGATTGGAAGAAACCGAACAGTGTAACCGAAATCAGAAGCTTTTGGGGTTCAACAGGCTACTATCGAATATTTGTCCACGGTTTCTCATCCATTGCAGCACCATTGACGAAATTGACCCCGGAAGAATGTTCCATTTGTTTGGACCAAGCAGTGTGAAACAAGCTTTCAAGAGTTGAAGAGAAGATTAACCACAGCTCCAATCCTCACATTACCATCAGGTGGCGGTGGATTCATTGTTTATACGGATGCTTCAAATGTGGGACTGGGTTGTGTATTGATGCAAGATGGCAAAGTGATTGCTTATAGCTCAAGGCAGTTGAAGGATCATGAAAAGAACCATGCAACTCCTGAGCAGTGGTATTTGCTTTGAAGATATGGAGACACTATCTCTGTGGAGAGAAATTCGAAGTCCATTCCGACCATAGGAGTTTGCAGTACTTGTTCTCATAGAAGGATTTGAATATGAGACAAAGAAGGTGGATGTAATACATCAAAGACTATGACTTTCCAATCAAGTATCATCCAGGCAAAGTGAACGTAGTAGCTAACGCGTTGAGCGTAAAATTAGTGACCATGGCCAGCTTGAGAGAAGCTAGTGTTTTTCAGCAGTTTGAAGGGTTAGGTGTGGAAGTGCATATCCTAGAATTGGGTGTAATGTTAGAGAATATGACAGTATCTGAGCTTACTTCTATCCAGAATATCAAGGACAGTCAGTTGCAAGACCCAGATTTGGCAAGGATTGTAGAGCATATAGCAGAACGTCCAGATTTCAAGATGGTGAATTGAGTGTTGTATTTTCGTGCTCGGTTGTGTGTACCAAATTTAGATGATTTGAAGAATGACATAATGACTGAAGCCCACAACAAAAGATACTCCATGCATCCGGGAAGCACGAAGATGCACCAGAATTCGAAGAATAGATTTTGGTGGAACAACATCAAGAGAGAGATAGCAGCTTGTGTATCTCGTTGTTTAACTTGCCAGTTGATTAAAGCAGAACATCAGCAACCCCCAGGTTTGCTACAACAGTTGGAGATTCCGAAGTGGAAATGGGAGCACATCACCATGGATTTCGTCTCCGGTTTGCCAAATACTAAGAAGGAGAATAATGCAATATGGATTGTTGTGGATCGTCTAACCAAGTCTGCTCACTTCATTCCAATGAAGACAAGGAATATGATGCATATGGCACCACTTGCAAAATTATTTGTTGATGAGATTGTTAGTAAGCATGGTCAACCCGTCTCCATCACTTCGGACAGAGATAGCAGATTTGTTTCGAGGTTTTGAAAAACTCTTCTTGAGTCCATGGGTACCAAACTCCAATTCAGCACAGCGTACCATCCTCAGACAGATGGTCAGTCAGAACGGACAATGCAGACTCCTGAAGACATGTTACGTGCTTGTGTGTTAGATTTCAAGGTTCAGTGGGATGAGTACTTACCTCTTTATGAGTTTGCTTACAACAATAGCTACCATTCCAACATCAGTATGACACCTTTTGAGGCACTCTATGGCAGAAGATGCAGAACTCCAGTATGTTGGAAAGAAGTCGGTGTACGTAGTTTTCATGGACCGACAATAGTTGGAGAGACAAGTGACAAGGTCAAATTGATTCAAGAATGTTTGCAGGTCGCCTGAAGTAGACAGAAGAGTTACGCTGACACTCGCCGAAGAGATTTGCAGTTTCAAGTGGGTGACAAAGTGTTCTTAAGGTTTCACCCCTCAGAGGAACTCTGAGGTTCGGATAGAAGGGCAAATTGTCAAGGAGATTTATTAGGCCGTACGAAATTTTGAGCAAGATTGGGGACGTTACATATAGACTTGTGTTACTGCCAGAACTCTCCAGGGTGCACAACGTATTTCATATTTCCATGCTCAAGAAATATGTTTCTAGTCCTTCTCATATTTTACAGCACGAGCCTTTGGAAATTCGAGAAGATTTTTCGTATGTGGAAAAGCCGATCAAGATCATTGGTACCAAGGAGCAAGAATTGAGAAACCGGTCTATTTAGTGCGTCAAGGTACTTTCGGAAGATCACGAACCAGAAGAAGCCACATGGGAATTGAGAGATCAAGTTCAAAGGAAATATCCACACTTATTACCAGAGGTAAAACTTTGTTTTATTTGGTGGACCAAATATCCTAAGGGGTGGAGGATGTCAAACCCCAACCCAAGATTACCCGATTAGTATATTCTTAGTGTGTGCTTAGACATAAGTGGCTTTAGTTACCGTTGGGTTAGAATATAATTAGTTTTAGTCCTGGACATAGCTTTGCGAATTTTGAGTACGTTTTATATTAGTCAGACACACTCAGAAAGGCCTGGATGTACGTGCAAGCTTGGGAGGATCGTGATGATTTTTGTGTTAATCGTGATTTTGATTTCATTTGAATGGATTTATGATTGTCTACAACTTTCGTTTTTAGCCCGTCTATGTTTGAAGCCCAGAAACCCAAGTTTTGGCCCAAAAGGGTAAAATTGTCTTTTCACACCCAAATATGGGCACACTTTTCAAAATCTCAAAACCGTGTCAAAAGTATACTTTTTGGAAACTAGATATTTCAAGGATCATTTTACCCTTCTTCATCAATTTCATCCGAGGTCCGCAAGATCATGTTTTCATCCATGCAAGAATTACAACTATTGAGCCCCATTTGCAAGTTACTTAATCACTTTTCCCTTTCTCCCTCTTCCCATTTCCAAAATCCCTGCAACCCTAGGAGACCCAAGCTCAAGAAGAAAACCATTTTTCCTCTTCACTTTCTTCTCTTGTACACCAAGCTAGAGATCTCCAAATGAGAATCTAAGACTACCATTTTCTTCCTCTCATCCCAAGCTTTCTATTGATCCTGTTTTCTTGGAATTTCTAGTTGGACAAGCTCTCCATTTCCTTTCTTGCTTCTTGTTTGGGCACCTCTAGGTAAGAGCTCCAACCCATCTCCTCAATAAAGTCCCTTTGACTCCTAAGGATCTTGTTTTTCTAACTTCCAGCACCCATTTCGAAATAGGTTTCTTGTTCACATGTTTGAGTGAGTTTTGAATGGTTTTTCATGGGTTTTTGTAGTTCTTGGCTAGCTCTTGGATTAGTGTGCTTGAAGGAGAAGTTTTGTTTAGCATTTTGGCAAGGCAAGTAATCTCTTTGGGTTTAATGTTGCTTGTGTGTTTGTGGATTACATTGTTAGTCTTGAGATTCTATTTTGATTGTAAACCCTTATCTCATTTGAAACTTTGGAATTTTGTTTGATGAGAAATGGAAATTTAATGTTTGGATTAGTTGTAAAAGTAAATGGTTTTGAAATGTGGATCTATCCCTTGGAGAGCATGAAGGCTTAGGGAAGTGCAAGTACTTCAGAAATGAGAAGAAGAAATGTGAAAATTTGACTTGAAATGCACTGCCCGTGCATGGCGGTCAGCTGGCAGTCAGCCGCTACACCCCACTTCAGCTAACCGTGAGCCAACCGAATTGAGCGGTTCCTTTTCCAGAAGCCTGCATCTCAGCGGTAAGCTTGGCAGTTAGCCGCCACATCCCACCTTGGCTAACCGCGAGCCAACCAAAATTGGCGGTTTCATTTTCCGAAACCTGCATTCCAGCGGTCAGCTTACTGGTCAGCTGGCGGCTGGCCTCCACATCCCACCTGCGACTAGCCGACAGGTGACCGCGAGCTGACCGAAATTGGAAAAATGCCCGGTTTTTGAAGAATTTCTGTAAGAGTGAAAACCAGAACTTGTTAAGGGACCTTTAGCCCGATATTGTACACTTGATAACCTGAAATGTCTTTTAACTTCGGGGGCACCGATTCTCTTTTAAATTCCAACATTTGGATTTGAATTATACAAGTGTCAACCAAAGGTCCTTACATGTGCTTCATAAACCTTGCGCTTGTATTTTAGTTTTGATACAATAAGTATCATCGTGCACTTGTTTTGAAATTTAAGTATAAGCTCGTTTGAAGATTTGTTTTCAGGAATCAAAGGGGACCACTTCATAAGCTTGTTATGCATATTAATTATGCCTTTTGCTAGTCGTGTCATGTCTCGTTTCGAAAAGTAATTTCTTCCCTTTGTTTCAACTTGTTAAAAATGCATTTCGCGTATTTTGTGCATTCATGAATCCAAGTGAACACCACTGAGCTTGGACTGCCCTTTCAGTCTGATCCACTGTCCGGGGGTCCTTAAACATGTGGACTATCTGCAAATTAGTCGTCTATTTTATTACACATCGTGCGTGTCCAATTCCGCGGCCTGAATCTCATATTTGTGGGAATCGTGTCTTGCTATACTATGTATATCGTCCTTGTCGTGCGTGCTTGCTCTTTTCATTATAAATGATAGAGAAATGATGGGCTCTTTGTAGATTTACTATTCATAATATAATTATGTATTCATGCTAGTCTTGTTTCGTAATTTTGAAATGTATCTTAGTTAAGTGTTTGTTTCAAATTCAGTAAGATTCGTTTACTATTATTTCTTTAAAACGTCTATTGTTCCATGGTCATGTCTAAATTGATTACCTGCCAAACCGTTGTGTTTGATATGTGTTACTTTGGTGCCCAGGTGCAGGCGGCATTGCCTTTGAGGAGGAGTGCCCGGAGGAGGCTGTTGAGCCAACCCCAACTCGTGAGTGGCAGCTCAACGATGTCATTTAGACGTCGGGCGGGATCTTGAGTTTCGATTCATCGTTTTGGGTTCTCTTATAATTTTGCATTGTATTGGCCTTTGTTGGCCTCTTATTTTGGGATGTAATAAATTTAACATACTTTTGGTTAATCTTGTAACTTGAACTATGATGGGAATGTCAGTTTATATTTCCTACTTATGATATCTTAGTCTTGATGCTATTTTCCTCGTGCACTTGAATGAATTGTTATTCATGACTTGTTGTGATGTGATTTGCTACACGCTTTCGTATACTTGATCATGTGAGCTAGATCTCTGTGTCTTGGAATCCTCACCGCGGGAACCTGTGGAAAATTATCTTATCTCACCAATCATCGTCGCGGGCCCGGGTCTCAGTCCGGGGTCGTGACATTACTAATGCGCTCCCATTGGCATATATCGTGGGTTGGATGCATTCATTATCGTAAGTCCTTCTATATGTATCACACGTGTACCAATCCTTACAAAAATCATATGGATCCAGGCCTCTGGTTTTCATAGATGATAAGGCATGCTTGCACAGAATTCCAATCGTTGCTCACATCTGGCACATACAACTATTTCTATCTAGGTGAACAACATCAGTGAACTCCCAAGACTGTATTTGAAATTCATTGGGACCTACTTGTCAAAAATTCAAACATCTAGATTTTCTTAGAATGGTTTCTGCCCAAGGAGTTAGGTGTGTCTTCAGCTACATAGACGTAGTCCTCCGAAGATGGAAAAAATCCATTAACTTTCCATGAATCCAATCGACTTGTTTTGATATCAGAAGCTCTCTATTGTACTTCATTAGACTGTTTAAGCATTCTGCAATGTTTTGAGTTAACATGTCGTACCGCCTACCCTCCACAAAAGCATTGGACCAATGTTTACTTCCGATTGCATGAATGCAGTTATGAGCCTTTAGGTTTATAGCCTTTATATCATTCATATGAGCCTTATATTCACATGGCATGTAAGATTTTGCAGCAAACCAAAATTTCTTAACAATGCCATCATCTTTGAATCTTAAACGTATATTCTCAGCAATATGACGACAGTAATAAGAATGTTGAGCATTTGGAGATACTTCTTCCACTGCAGGAACAAGGCCTTTGTGACGACCAGACACAATTGTTAGATATTGAGGTTCACCAAGAGTTATTTGAAAATTTGCAAAGAACCATAACCAGTTAACTCGTCGTTCAGCCTTAACTATGGCAAAAGCAAGTGGGAACAGCTGATGATTACCATCATAAGTAACGGCCGTCAGTATAACACTTGGATAGTTACCTCGAAGATGTGCCCCATTTACAGCTATCACAAGCCTCAAGGAAGAATGAAAGGCTTCGATGCATGCTCCAATTGCCCAAAATAATCTTCTAAATGAGTCATCTTCATGCTTCAGCAACTCAGTTCTTGTTTCAGAATTCATCATTTGTAATTCCATGTAATATCGAGGAAGGAATTGAAATGACTCCCCAAATGACCCGTATTTCATTCATTGCAATTCCTAAATAGGCCTTTCTATAACTTATCGTCAGCCCGAACTCCATTTGAAAGTCAAACATAATTTCCTTTGCTGTGTACGTATTATTAAATCGAAGACTATCTTTGACAAAGTCTGCAATCAAGGACACTTTTGCTTGTTTATGTGCCATCCCCACCATTGGTTTTGAGTATGAATGAATTGGGTTATATGGCCGGACTTGAAATTATGGAACTGAATCCACAATAGAAGCATGCATACGCCATGGACTTGTTGCATCGTCACATCGTGCAGTAACTTTATAATTGTTGGTCTTCAGATGATTCAACACAAAATTCTTATACATTGCAAATTTTGCGAGAGTTCTCCTAAATGTATCAAGAATTGGAAACACTCTCCCTTTCCACAATTCTTGCATAGTAGTCTCTAGCAACTCATGCTTAAAATCATCAACTGGCACTAGCGTATCTTCAATGTTAGTATCTTCACGAACGGCTGATGTTTCGGTGCGGATTCCACATCTTCTTGTATTTTATCCCCTATCGTAGGATTATTATTAATTACCCGTGGCTGGTAATCAATTAATGCAAAGTGATTAGGTGAAAAGGAGAAGATGGCTTCAATTCTTCCTCAAGATAAACAGTGGGATAAATGGAATCACAAGAATTGAGACTTTTGATTCCAATTTGGCATTCGCTTCAAAATTATAAATTTCACTTCCAAGTGATTTCAAAGAGCTTTTGTGAGAATCGCTGCATCCAAATAATAAAGATTAGTCAATCTTCATCTTTCAAAGAAGAAATCAAAATTCAATCTAGTGAACATGATATTAACGAACCATGTTTTGCTAACTGGACGACCTCTAGGATCTACAACACTTTTTCCCTTCAAATTATTGGTTCTTCAACCGAGAGCATTTTGATTGTCTTCAAACACATTCAACCCTGTCAGCCCTCATGTATATAAGGAAAAAGAAGTTAGAGTTCCAGAGATAAATAAATAGTGCACAAAGTGATTAGGACATGGTGCAATACCCTGAATGTCCTTCACGTACACCTCTTGAACAGTCAGTATTTTTGCTCACATATAAATTATGCCCATTTACAGTATCCCGAGACACTTTCAACATTGCATTTACATCATCATCGTTAGCTGTTGACACCAAAAATATCACTATGTCCCTTCTACACCAAAAGCTACATGGAGCCGCATCCTGCCATAAATAGGAAGGCGCCACTTCAAGCACCAGATCTTGTCAGAATCAAACAAAAACCGCAAGATCCTTCAAAGCAGCCAAAAGAGGGGTACACATGAAGTTTTGGGCCATTTCAACATCAGTTAGCCTAACTTCACTCCTCCGACAGCCAGACAGGAGCTCCCGGTAGCGACAGTGTCGAAGACTTCAAAACTTCGATCAGAGCCTACGGATGGTCTCAGAATACCTCTAAAAGGCCTCATGCCAAATTTCAACTCAAACGGACAACGTTTGACCCTTCATCAACTCTCGGGAAGCAAAAACAGGCCTACCAGCGGCGGAGCACCCCGGAATCATGGCATCCAAATTGGAGCTAATGGATCATCTCAAAATGACTCCAATAGGTCCCCTGTCAAGTTTTAGGTCAAACGAACATCGTTTAGCCTAGTTTCAAAGCTCGGCATTTTCCTCAAGGTGAAATCAAGGCGAGCATTTGCGGGACCCCAAAAGGCTTTAAAACTCAAACCAAAGCCCATGGTTGGTCTTACTTACTACTCAGGAGGCTCTTGTCAAATTTCAAGTCAATCGGACATCGGTTGACCACAAGTCAAAGCTCGGCATTTCTCTCATGGCGAAATCAAGGCGAGCATTTGCGGGACCCCGAACGGCTTCAAAACGTAAACCAAAGCCTATGGTTGGTCCTATCTACTGCTCAAGAAGCTCCACGTCAAATTTCAGGTCATTCCGACATCGTTTGGCCTAGTTTCAATGCTTGACAAAAAATCGGCAATACCGCACAACAAAGTCTTCGGCTTTCCAGAAAAATAGGAAACTTTGTGCTCCGATTTGCGTGGCTTCTCGTCGGGTTTTCTTCAAGAGAATCAGGCCAATAAATGAGGGGAAATGTCAGAAAAAAAATACAGAAGAAAAAAGAATGAAAAAAGATCGAAAAACGGCGAAAAAACGGCGACCGAACGGCGGCCAAAAAAATGGGCCCAAGGCCCATGGTCGCCGGCGACCTTGGCCCATGGTCGCCGGTGACCATGGCCCAAGGTCACCGGCCCATGATCGCCGGCGACCATGGAATTCCGGCTACCCAAAAGTCGCCGGAAACCCCTTTTTTCGGGTCCTTTTCGCTTTTCGAGTTGATTGGCCCCTGTGATTTTTCCAAAATCTGATTTTTCGTGCATGAAATCCGTCGATCTTCGTCAACATCACGGATTCGCAGCCGAAATCATTGGATGATCATTAGATGCCTCGAAATCGCCAACCGGCCGACAAATAAAGCACACTTTCCGCTCGCCCGATCGTGAAATCGACAGGACAGATATTGCCGGCATGTTGATATTAATCAATGTCTAAAATTGCATCGCCATCCGACATCAAACAACATGTGGATCCACCGGCGGTCATCGCAAGAAGAATTCCAAAAGACGCGGCACGACCCGCGACTCTTCAAGCGACTTGGCGACCAATTAATGAGGTTAAATGATCCGTTTTATGACAAGTTAATGCGGTCATTAACTCATTATTTTGGACGGCCCAATCAAAAGCAAGCAAAGGGGAGTTACAAGTCGAAGGATTTATGGCATTAAAGCCATGAAACTCCTCCCATGATGGGGATTAAAGGCAATTAAAAGCTCATTATTCTCCGTCGGCCAATCAGATTCAAGGAAAAAGGAGTTACAAAACAAATACTTTAAAACTTGTAACTCCTCCCATTATGAGCATTAATGCATTCAATGCTCATAAACCCTCCTAAATGGCTACCAAAAGCCTATAAATAGGAGGGCACTCCAAAGGGAAAGAAGATCAGAAAAAAGGAGACGAAGAACGGAAAAAGAATCCAGAGAATTGCCCGGAAAATCCATAGCACGCCATTCTCCTTGGTCTATGGGTCGTTCGAGGACCGACCCATAGCACGCCATTCTCCTTGGTCTATGGATGCGAAGCTGTTGTCCCTTTAGAGGTACAAATTCCTTCCTTAAGGGTATCTCTACAAAATGACATGACGCAAGAAAGCAATGCCAAATTAAGACTCCAAGAGCTGGACAATCTCGATGAGAGACGGCTCGAGGCACTCCAAAGCATTGAGCTCTACCAAGCACGCATGGCTGGATCTTTCGACAAAAAGGTCAGGCCACGCGCCCACAAAAAGGGTGACTTGGTTTTTGCGGTAAAAAAGCCGATGGTTTTCGCTCACAAATCCAAAGGCAAATTTGAACCAAAATGGGAGGGACCCTTCGTCATCGACCAAGTCTTCTCCAATGGCGCATACGCACTTCTAAACATGGAAGGTGATAGATGTATGCTGCCCATCAACGGCAAGTTCTTGAAGCGATACTACCCTTGAAGACTTCCTCCACTGGGTCAGAGCGACGCCTGCAAGGCCAAAGCCTATTTCTAGGCACTTGCTCGTCAAACCCACTCCTTTTGGAATTTTCACCTTTATGTTGAACTTTCAAAACAATGCTTACTTTCATCGTTTCATTGTTCAAAAGAAAATCAAAATCCAAAAATCTAAGTTTAGGAACCTCTTCCCAAACTTAACCAAAATTTTCGATCCTTGAACCCAAAATTCTTGGTTTGAAACAAAAATCAGGACTTAGGAATTTCCACCCTAGTCCGCCTTACCTTTTACTGCCAAAAATGGTTTTAGGTCAAAATTTATGACCCTCGTGTCTAAAAACAAAAATCGGGAAAGCGATGTCAAGTCGATACTCGTAAAAACCCATTGGAAGGATGCGAACCCCATTCGATACTTCCAAAACCTCAAAACCGCAAGGAAGCAACACCTCGTTGATACTTGCAAAATTTCAAAAAATCGTGGAGACGCAACATTCCAGTTGATATCCACAACCCAAATTTCAAAAGAAAAACAAAGGTTCGAAAAAACCTCAAATTTCAAAAATCGTGGGGAGGCGACATTCCATCGATACCCGCAAAACAAAATTTTTGAAGAAAAAGCAGGGAAGCGACGCTTAGTCGATACTTGCACCCAACTTCGCGAGGAAGCGACATTCCATCGATACTCGCAACCGAATGAGCAAGGAGGCGACATTCCATCGATACTTGCAACACCATTCAGCAGGGAGGCGACTCTTAGTCGATACTTGCATTTTTGAAAACCAAAAATCTGGCTTTTACGCCAAAAACTCGGCTTTTACGCCAAAAAACTCGGCTTCCACGCCAAAAATCGGCTTTCACGCCAAAAATCAAAACAAAATCTGGCTCTCATGCCAACAAAACAAAACTTGGTTTTCAAAAAATCCGGCTTTTAAGCCAAAAACAAAAAATCGGCGCTCATGCCAAAATCCGGCTTTTACGCCAAAAACAAAAATCGGCTCTCATGCCAAAATCCGGCTTTTTACGCCAAAAATCGGCTCTCATGCCAAAAATCGGCTTCCATGCCACATCGGCTTTCATGCCACCAAAATTTGGCTTTCACGCCACCAAAATCGGCTTTCATGCCACCTCAAAATTTTCGGCTTTCAAGACATCAAAAACCAGGCTTTGTGCCACAAAATCTGGCTTTCATGCCAAAACAACACTTTTGACAAAAGACTTTCACAAAATGATAACCTTTTGATCAAGATTTTCAAACAAACATTCCCATCCAACTTTTGCTTATTTTCAACAAAAAGAATTTAAGTAGAACAAGGGGATACAAAAAAAAAGAGAGTGACAAAATGTTTATACATGGAGGTACCAAAAAAAAAAAAATGAAAGAAGGAAGTTTGTCAAAAGCTCAGTCCATCATAGTCTTCAACCAAAGACTAAGGTCTTCGAGCAGACTCTTGGCCTCAGCCTCCAAAGCTTCAAGGCCATGCTTCTTCAAGATGCTGCCATAAAATGCGACAGAAAACCGCGATCCATCTTCAGCACGTGGGAATTCCTCCCAAAGAAGTTGCCATCGCTCATGCTCCTGAGTCTTTCTTCGGAGATTCCCGTCAACCTCTTCCCACGCCTGTTGAACGGCCGCATTGGAAGATCTGGCAGATCGGCGAGGTGCATCAGTAACAAGGCCCTTGCCCCTGTTCGTTCTGGAGGAACCACCTACAAAAGTCAGAAAGGAAGAAATCAAACACCAAATGACAGAATTTTGCTATAAAAAAAATCCTAGCAAAATTTTGGCATGGTTCCGGGGCAATTTCAAAGAAAAGGGAGGCACCCCGAAAAAGAAAGGAAGCTTGAAGATGAGCTCAACATTGCTGCGAGCTCATAATCAATGAAGGATTCTCGAAGAAGACTCGAATTCAAACATTGCTGCGAGATCAAGCCTTTCTTCTCAAATCTCCGCAAGATCAGAAAAGAGCTCAACATTGCTGCGAGCTCAAAATCCCAAAACTTGCAAAGCTCCGCGAAATTCTGCGAGACTGGAGAAGTGGGCTCAACATTGCTGCAAGCTCCAAAAATCCCAAGACTTGCAAGAAAATTCGAGGTATGCATCATCATGCTCCCAATTCCATTTAACAAAAATCATGCATAAAACCATCATGCATTAGATGCTAGGAAAACTTTGACAAACGTTTGATCAATTCCAACCCAATTTGGTCAAAACCAATTAAACTTTGTCTAAGTCAAAATCCATGTTGACTTGACCCAGAAATTCTAGCCTTTTATCTTGATGCATTAAAAAAAAAAAAAGAAAAAAATGCATGATCATCTTGAATTGCATAAACCTCATATCATGGGTGAGCAAAAAAGAGAGAACAAAAACCAAAAAAAAAAAAAAAAAAAAAAAAACCTCTTCAAAAAAAAACAAAAAAAAAAACAGAGAGAAAAAGGGGTTGACCCATGGGACGTGGCCCACAGGCCACGTGGCTGTACGGCCAGGTCCGTACAGACCTGTCCGTACAGCACAAAAAAAAAAAAAAAAAGCAAAAAAAAAAAGAGAGAAAAAAAGGGAAGAAATAAAAAAAAAAGAAGAAAAAAAAGGGAGAACGTGTACAAAAAATAAAAAGAGGAAAAGAAAACACGTGAAGAAAAAAAAAAGAAAAAAAAAAAGAAAAGAGAAAAAGAAAAAAAAAATTGAAGAGGAAACTTTTCTACATCTACATGGAGTTTTTCTTGGAAAAAGAAGACCTACTTGAAGCCATGGAGAAGAAGGAGAAGAAACTTGAAGATCCTTGAGAAACCCTTTATCTTGGAGCACTCTTGAAGGTTTTTGCAAAAAGAAAGCAACAAGAGAAAGAAAACCCATCTCCATTGCTTTTATAGAAAAAGCAAACCAAAAGAGGAAAGGAGGAGAAAAGTAAGGAGGTAAGTGCTAAAAATTAGCAAACTTCCTAAAAGAAAGGGAGATTTGAGATATTCTCTCCTAAAGAGGAGATTCTTGAGAAATTCTCTCAAAAAGAAAGGGGATTTGAGAAACTTTCTCCCAAAGAAAGATACTTTGAGGAAATCTCTCCCAAAATCAAGGAAACTTGAGAGATTCTCTCCAAGTAAGGATATTTTTAGATATTCTCTACACAAAAGGGATATTTTTAGATATTCTTTACAAAATGACACCACATGAGATCTAAGCCATTTTTAAAAGCTTATGGTCCCATGGGTTAGCCCATATGAGCCAGGTTTGACCACCCAGGCACTAAAAGTGACTTTTAGTCAAAATTTCTCTTACCAAGAGCATACAAAAATGGTCCATGCCTCTCTTGAGTTGATTGGACCATACAAAAAATTCCAAGCTTCATGGGCTTCCAAAAGAAACCCAAACCATCCAACCCCATGCACCAAATCAACCCACAATCTTGAAATTGACATTCCACAAAAAACCAAACCACTCCAATGGACCCAAAATTGTCCCAAAGAGTGACCAAAAACCAAACCATGGTCCCCTAACTTGCCACATACAGCTTGTTAGGTCACAAGGCCGAAACCAAAAACCAAAATCCCGACCCCCTAACTCGCCACATACAGCCTGTTAGGTTACAAGGTCAAAAACCAAAAAACCTTCTTAACCGCCTAATGCGTCACATAAAGCCTTTAGGTTCACAAGGTTAAAAGGGAAAACCCAAAACCAAAAACCCACATCCAAATGTCATTTCAAAATCCTTGCCTTGAGACGGTACATGACCTATCTCATTACCGCGAAATCCATTAGAAGCTCAAAAAGCAACTCCATCAAAAGAAAAACGCTCAAGACTCTTGGTCAAGCAAGAAGATCTCCTTCAATTCTCTTCAAGGCACACCGACTGCCAGAGCTGCACACTTCGTCGCTGTACCTCGAGGGGGCATTTGTTGACACCAAAAATATCACTATGTCCCTCAAACACCAAAAGCTACATGGAGCCGCATCCTGCCTTAAATAGGAAGGCGCCACTTCAAGCACCAGATCTTGTCAGAATCAAACAAAAACCGCAAGATCCTTCAAAGCAGCCAAAAGAGGGGTACACATGAAGTTTCGGGCCATTTCAACATCAGTTAGCCTAACTTCACTCCTCCGACAGCTAGACAGGAGCTCCCAGTAGCGACAGTGTCGAAGACTTCAAAACTTCGATCAGAGCCTACGGATGGTCTCAGAATACCTCCAAAAGGCCCCATGCCAAATTCCAAGTCAAACGGACAACGTTTGACCCTTCATCAACTCTCGGGAAGCAAAAACAGGCCTACCAGCGGCGGAGCACCCCGGAATCATGGCATCCAAATTGGAGCTAATGAATCATCTCAAAATGACTCCAACAGGTCCCCAGTCAAGGTTTAGGTCAAACGGACATCGTTTAGCCTAGTTTCAAAGCTCGGCATTTTCCTCAAGGTGAAATCAAGGCGAGCATTTGCGGGACCCCAAAAGGCTTCAAAACTCAAACCAAAGCCCATGGTTGGTCTTACTTACTACTCAGGAGGCCCCCTGTCAAATTTCAGGTCAATCAGACATCGGTTGACCACAAGTTAAAGCTCGGCATTTCTCTCATGGCGAAATCAAGGCGAGCATTTGCGGGACCCCGAATGGCTTCAAAACTCAAACCAAAGCCTATGGTTGGTCCTATCTACTACTTAAGAAGCTCCACGTCAAATTTCAGGTCATTCCGACATCGTTTGGCCTAGTTTCAATGCTTGACAAAAAATCGGCAATATCGCACAACAAAGTCTTCGGCTTTCCAGAAAAATAGGAAACTTTGTGCTCCGATTTGCGTGGCTTCTCATCGGGTTTTCTTCAAGAGAATCAGGCCAATAAATGAGGGGAAATGTCAGAAAAAAAAATACAGAAGAAAAAAGAATGAAAAAAGATCGAAAAACGGCGACCGAACGGCGGCCAAAAAAATGAGCCCAAGGCCCATGGTCGCCGGCGACCATGGAATTCCGGCGACCCAAAAGTCGCCAGAAACGCCTTTTTTCGGGTCCTTTTCGCGTTTCGAGTTGATTGGCCCCTTTGATTTTTCCAAAATCTGATTTTTCGTGCATGAAATCAGTCGATCTTCGTCAACATCACGGATTCGCAGCCGAAATCTTTGGATGATCATTAGATGCCTCGAAATCGCCAACCGGCCGACAAAGAAAGCACACTTTCCGCCCGCCCGATCGTGAAATCGACAGGACAGATATTGCCGGCATGTTGATATTAATTAATGTCTGAAATTGCATCGCCATCCGACATCAAACAACATGTGGATGCACAGGCGGTCATCGCAAGAAAAATTCCAAAAGACGCGGCACGGCCCGCGACTCTTCAAGCGACTTGGCGACCAATTAATGAGGTTAAATGATCCGTTTTATGACAAGTTAATGCGGTCATTAACTCATTATTTTGGACGGCCCAATCAAAAGCAAGCAAAGGGCAGTTACAAGTCGAAGGATTTATGGCATTAAAGCCATGAAACTCCTCCCATGATGGGGATTAAAGGCAATTAAAAGCTCATTATTCTCCATCGGCCAATCAGATTCAAGGAAAAAGGAGTTACAAAACAAATACTTTAAAACTTGTAACTCCTCCCATTATGAGCATTAATGCATTCAATGCTCATAAACCCTCCTAAATGGCTACCAAAGGCCTATAAATAGGAGGGCACTCCAAAGGGAAAGAAGATCAGAAAAAAGGAGACGAAGAACGGAAAAAGAATCCAGAGAATTGCCCGGAAAATCCAGAACTCCTGCAATTTTGCTGCAAAGACCACCAAAAGGTGATTGAAGCACCCTTGGGGGGCCACCCCCGCAAGGACTGCCCTTCTTCTATCAACATGGCTAAAACGTGGCTTTTCAGCCCGTTTACTTAGCTTTTTATCGGATATAAGACCTTCTCTTGGTCTTTGTCCTTTAAAAATCTGAGGTAAAAAGCCAAGCCAAGAATCCAAGCATCGTGTTCTCATCTGCATGGACGATGGAGGAGCCCATACATGACTCGCGACCGTCGATCTGAATGTATACCCACAATCGAATGAGAAGTCAGATTCATTTTCTTGATTTCTATTGTACTTTATTTTTCTTTTAGAGACAAAAATCACAACTCTTGTCTTTCATAATGGATAAGACTTGTAAATCGCCTTTTACGGCAAAAATCGCCTTTCACGGCAACAAATGAAATCGCCTTTCACGGCATATAAAAAAAACCCTTTTGTCTCTTTTCTTAAAATATGTGTGCAATAGAAACTAGAAAAAGTTTCATTTCCCCTTTCTACTTGTGAAGGTGGATCTTCGGATCACCGTTTCTAAATTCCAAGTACAAAAGTGAAATTGGCATACCCGTACAAAAAGAAAGAAAGATGTTGATACCCTTTACTTTTCTTCTCCTCCCCTCCGCCGTACCCCGAAAGACCCGGGGCGGAGGCAGCGGGAGAGAGGGAGGAATCGGGTCCATCATTAGCTACTTTAATCAATGTGAAGGCTTGACGGTTGTTGTGAAGGTACTGAATTTCAATGGCCTCATTGATTTCTACCCACTTCATTGCTTGCAATGCACTTTGGAACATTGTACTGTACTTTGAGAAATTGCTTAGTTACATCATTTTTTTTTTTTTTTTTTTGTTCACCTCCCTTATACACCGGATTGGTCGTATTCCAATCAAACTCCCCATTGAAGTGGAATACAACAAACATCTCATCCTTTGACATCCTAAAGAAACCGAAAATAAATTAACATTAGATAAGAACAAGGGACATTTAGTAAATAAACACATTTAGTAAATAAACCTCACTAGACATGGTAACAAAAGCTAGAGACCCAATATTTTATATGATGTAATTCATTCTATCAAAATCATCAAAATTACAAGTTAAATGGCCACTGCCTAGCCAAGATTCGTTAGATGATCTTTCTTAGACAGTGACTGCCTAGCCATCACCCTCATAAAATCAGATTGTAGTAAAGTGAGATTATATGTTACTTGCTCCAATGCATTGATATATTCAGTTCGGATAAGAAAAAAGGGCTAACAGCATATTAAAATTCAATGCTAATGGTTGGCTGAACAGATAATCAAGTTCCACTTCATGTTAAATAGAAAATAAAAGCATAACCACAAACTAATGTTGCACACAATAAATCCAACTATCATTTATGTGCAGGGACATTCGATTTTAAGAGTTAATGATTGCTGTGATTTTGGTAATTAGGGAAAGAGTTTTTTGAGGTGGGTGTTTGCTTTACTCGGTTTATGTGACAGTAGGCTAACATAAATGAATTTTTGGATTTATTTCTTCCTCCTATGTTTTTCCTTTTTTTCTTTTTTTGCATTTACACGAAGATAATCATCCATGCTCGATTCATGTTTTTTGGGTCATGATCTTCCTATATTATAAAAGACTATGCTTGTTAGTGAGATGGTATTTGATGTGCCAAACTGTATTTATTATGAAAAGTCACCATTTTTTTGCTGTAAAATGGAAAATACCTAAGATTGGACGCTGTTAGATCAAATTATGCTTAGGAAGCTTTAGAAAGTAAATGCCTTAATCATTTTAACCCCTTTCATAATGAGGCATATCTTTGTTCCTTGTGCATCCAATGATAGAGGGTAAGTAAGATAACCTTTCATTTGATTTTTCACTTCAGATTTATCAGCTTTAATCTAGTGAGTTGTCAGGGTATAAAGTCAATGTAACTTAGAGCCTATGGAGGAATCTGTATGCTGCTCAAATTGAAAGGATCTATTCAACATCCCATTTGGGAGAATCTTGCATGATTTCTATTAGCTATTGATATGTATTGGAGCTGGTTGCAAATTATCTATACTATGGTGAAACAGGTCATTTGTTTGAAAGTTTGTGGTGTTTGGCAAATGACAACATTTTGCGAATATGAAAAAAATCACAAAGCAATTTAAGCTCCAGCAGTTTCTGAGTCAGTTTAACTGTGATATGTGTCAATGATAAGTTTTTTCTCATTATTCTAATAGGAAAGTGAGCTTAACAATAGCACTTACCTTTTCTACTGTTCAGAATATATAGCCTATGTCATACATAATAATTCTCTATTCTTTTGTAAATGAAGGTCAGATTCAGGAGAATTAGCAATGGTTGACATAACATGGGAGAAAAGGAAATGCGTAGGAGTTACAAGTAGTGGTGGTCGCTGCATTAGTGGCTATGAGGGGAGTTTATTAGCTTTAAATGCATTAATTGCATTAATGCTCCACGATAGGAGGAGTTACAAGTTTTTTTAATTTGTATTTTTGTAACTTCTTTTTCTTGGCTTTTGATTGGCCGTTGGAGAATAATGGGATTTTAATTGCCTTTAAACTCTATGATAGGAGGAATTACATGGTTTAATGCCATCATTATAGTTGACTTGTAACTTCCATTCCTTGGCTTCTGATTGAGCCGTCCAAAATAATAAGTAAATGACCACATTAATTTGTCATAAAACGGGTCATTAACTGCATTAAGTGGTCACCAAAGCATTTGAAGAGTTGCGGGCCGCACCGCGTCTTTTGATATTCTACCCACGATGTAGGAAGCCTTGATCGCTAATGGATTTTCATGCCAACTGATGTTAGATGATCATGTAATTTTAGACATTAGTTACTACCAGTCGAGCATAAAGCGTACTTTTGATATTCCATCCGTCCTATTGATTTCTCGATCGGTCGGGCATAAAGCGTACATTTTTTGGTTGGCCGGTTGGTGATTTAGAAGGGTCTGATGATGAACCCATGATTTTGATGGCGGATCCGTGATGTTGATGAAGATTGACGTATTTTGTGCCCTGAAAATCAGATTTTTGGAAAAATCACAAGGGCCAAACATGTCGAAACGCGAAAAGACACCCAAAGTTGGGTTTGGGTTTCCAGGGTCGCCGGTAACCATGCAACTAGGGTCGCAAGCGACCATGGGGACTTTTGTCCCTTTTGGTCACCAGTTTTCGGCAGTTTTTCCGGTTTTTCTTCTTCTTTCTTCTTTAATATTTTTCTTGGTATTTTTGCACATGTATGGCCTGATCTCCCTTCAGAAAAATGGACGAGAAGCCGTGCAGATCAGAGGGCAAAGTTTCTGATTTTCCTGGAAAGTCGAAGACTTTGTCGCGTAGAGTTGTCGATTTGCCGTCAGAAGCCGAAACTAGGTCAAACGATGTCGGAATGACCTGAAATTTGAGGTGAAACCTCCTGAGCAATAAATAAGACCAACCACGGACTTTGCTTAAGTTTTGAAGCTGTGTGGGGTCTTGTTCCCAGTAGATTTGATTTTGTCACAAGGAATATGCCGTGCTTTGATATACGGTCAACCGATGTCCAATTGACTCAAAGTTTACAGGGAGCCTATTATTTTAAGATAATCCATTAACTCTAATTTCGAAATCAAGGTCCCGGGGAGTTCCGCTGCTGGGAGGCCTGATTTAGCTTAGATGAATCAATCTGGTCAAATGTTGTCGAAATTACTCGAAACTTGACATGTAGCCCTTTAGAAGTATTTTGAAATCACCCATGTGCTTTGTTTTATGAGTGATGGTATCGATGGTTCCTGCAGCCGAGAGGCTTGATTTTGTTGCTTGAAGGTTGATGTAGGGTCAAACGTTATCGGTTCGACCAGAAACTTGACATAGTAAAAGTATTTTGAGACCATCCATAGCTCTGATCGAAGATCTGATGTCTTCAATGCTATCGCCGCCAAGAGAGTTGATTTTGCTGCGGCTTTTACCTTTTGGGCCAAACGGTGTCGGAATGGCTTGGAATTTGATGTAGGGCCTTCTAATGTCATTTTGAGGCCAACTGTGTGCTCTATTTTGCAAACCGAGGTCTCCAGCTTCACCGCCACCGAGAACTCCTGTTTAGCCGCTGGAAGAGTGAAGTTAGGCCAAATAATGTCGAAATGGCCCGAAACTTCATGTGTACTCTTCTTTTGGCTGTTTTGAAGAATATTGCATTTTTTGTTCGATTCTGACAAGATTTGATGCTTGAAGTAGCATTGCCTGGTTGTGGTAGGATGTAGCTACATGTAGTTCCTTGATGTTGAAAGTGTATGAAGAGGCAAAGTGACATTTTTTGTGTCAACAAAATTAGAGAAAAAGTCTTAGTTGGAAACCTCTCCCAGAGAGATCAGGCTCAGCCAAAGAGATAAAGTCCATTGCAAATCAAAACTCAAAACTCAATCTTGACAATCTATCATAAAATGGATATAACTTTCAACCCAACCGTCAAATCGGTGAAATTTACCTACCATTGGAAAGCTTATTTAGAGTAGATCTTCGTGGAGCGTAAGATCATGCAAATCGGGGCTAAATCAACAAAGTTATGTGCTCAGAAAGTTTCAAATATATTTTTAGGCGGGATTGCAAACAAATCCACACTATTGATGACTCATCTCTCTACTGCGTGATAAGATCTCTGATGGGGCTCATTGCTGGAAGATCTACACAATAAAGAAGTCAAGATAAGCAAGAGATCAATCAAAATTTCAAATCATCTCTAGAGGGCAGTTGCTTGGAGTGCAACCTTGTCAGAGAGTCCAAGATAGAAACAAATCAAGTCACAAAATAGAGAGAGAAAGTTATAAATAGGTACTTCCCCAATAGGGGACATCCGTGCCTCCTCCCTTAAGGTGGGACGTCCACCACCACCACCACCCTCTCCCCTCTCTCCTCTCTCCTCTCTCTCTCTCTCTTTCTATTCTAGGTTTCTCTATTTCTAGGGTCTCCGCTTTATTATTTTTTATAAGAAATGTATCTTTGGGCCTTATCCAAGCATGACATAGATCTAGGAAGGAGCAAAAGCTTTGTGCTAAAGACATACTATCAATAAAATTGCCACTTGTCTTGTGCAATGGCTGGCTAGATTCGAGATTGAGGCAAAGGAAGAAGTTAAGTATTCATAATCCTTTGTTTTTTTTACTATAGTTGTTTGATTAAGTTACTAATGTGCTAATGATATGTTTTAATAGGCTTGTCTCCGTACCAGTCGGTACCTTCCGTATTGATTTCTTATTGCTAGAGTAAGTCTTTGCTTAACCATGCTTATTTTTGATAGATCATGCTTAGGGTTTTATCATCTTTGATGATCTATACTTAGATTTGATGGGTATTGCTTATGTAACTTTAGTAATTTAATGAAGCGAAGGAGGTCTTGGATATTTTATTAATTTTGTAGAAAAAAATAAATCTCTTTTGAGAATTTGACTTTTAATGCTTTATAATTAAGATTTGGTGCCTTGATTAGATCTAGATCTGAACCAGAAAAACTGATCAAACAAGTGTTTTCAATAAGAAAGTGATTTTGGATTTCTTAATGGATTCTGATGCCTCAGTCAATTTCATCATCATTGATTTTTGTCATATCTTTATCTAGTTGCTTTAATTGATTTTATGCACTTATGACATCATCTTTCTTAACTTGGAAGTTTTCTTCTTGATTCTCTCTATGTGAGTTCGACCAGTATTTGCCACTATCTATTCGTAGCCACCCGTACAGTTGTGGTATTTTATGATTGATTAAGATCACATCAAGGGTTTTTTTTTCCTGCACGGACCATTTAAGGGCTTTTTCCCGTAAAACTCTCTAAAAATCATGTGTTTTATCCATTGCGGGGCCTAAAAACTTAATGTGTTTCATTTGTTGTGGGGCCTACCTATATGAAAGATACACTTGATTAAATTCATGTACGTTATCCACGTTAGGACATATACCTACTACATATAAGGCTTTCTATGTACGTCATAGAAGATTCAATTTTAAATTTCATATATATAAATCAGATAAACTGCAATACACGAAGAAAGCAACATGTCTACTATATATCTGGCCCAACTCCCAATTCAAATCACGCCCCAGTTATCGCAGATACTACAAAAGAGATGTTATTTATTTTAGATAGAAAGAGCCAGTAGTTTGGCTCTTAGTTTGGCTCTTGTCTTTTTTTATTAGCGCTTATATATTTATTTATTTTAATCAATAATATTATAAGAAGACATTAAGTTTAAATATATATATATATATATTTACCCGCGCTAATTAAGCATGGACCTTTATTGCTAGAACATCTTAAAATCGCTTCAAACTGATATTTGCTGTTAAGCTGCCAAACACTCTAAGATGCTTAAAACTCTATTCTAATTAGTTTTAAGTTAAAATAGAGGTAAGAAATAGACTTGCCAAACGGCACATCATTTAGATGGTTTAGAGTTTAGACATTAAACACATGTCGATAGCACCGTTGAGGAAAAGTTCTCCTATACAGATTGATGGCCCATCACGTCAAAGTATGCCGAAGATGACATGGATGAAAGTAGAGGGCAGGTTCTTCATTAGCAATGACAGATACGGTATTGGACTGTATTGGCTATTTGCCTTTATCCTTAGGCATGACTGGTTCCCTATTGGAGGAGGAATTAAAATAGTTATTGAAAGACTTTATTGATGCAATAAAATTGCCTTTTGAAATATGAAGATGTTTGCAATTAAATAAATTCCATTGTTTCTTCCAATTCGTGGGCTTTCTATGAATTCAAAATTTATTGGTTTGTCATCAATGAATGCATGAATTCCTTTTATATCTACTGAAAATGGTTGAATTTTTAATAAAAAGGGAGTTCCTAGGATGATGTTATTTGTTAATACTTTAGTTACTGCAAATGAGGTCTGGATGCATTTTCCACTTTTGCAGACATGTGTATTTGGAATTTTATAATTGACTATTATGTTTTTTTTTCCATTTGCAGTGCCTATTGTATTATTTTTTATTTTTTCAAAATATTTTGTCGGAATTAATCCTTCTCTTATACAATTTACATCGGCTCCATTGTCAATTAAACTTTCAACATATAGATTAAATTCTTTGATCTTTAGCGTTACAGTTGTATACCATTTATGGTAATGATATTTAGTGATGGAATTTACAAATTCTTGAATTTCATCATCAAATTCTTTTTCTAGATTGGAGTCTTCTTGATTGTTCGTACTGATTTCTTTTCCTAATTCAAGGACTTCAATTCTTGGTCTTAATTTATCAATTTCCTGAGTTGCTTCTTCTTTTAACCGAATAATTTCATTTTTTTGTTTCAGTGATTTCATTTTGTAGGTCTTGAATGGTTAAAGATCTTGAAGAGTTTGATTTTTGGGAGAAAATATCTTTCTTTGAAATTGATTGAAAATCTTTATTTTTCTTGGGAGTTTTTTCTGAGGATTTATCTTCAAGAATTTTTCTATAATATTTTTGTTTTTCTTCTTCAGATGTAATGTTTTCTATTAATTCTAAAAGAAATTCATCTTGATCATTTAAAACATTTATAGAGAAGTATTAGGATGATGATGAGGATGAGGAATCATAGGAAGTGTCGTCGCTTTCGCAACATACACATATATCTTTATCATCTTCGGAATTATGAAAATGTTAGTCTAATTCATTGATTTTCTCTTTTGAATCTTTATCAAAAAAACTATTTGGGAAATGTCCTGCTTTGCCACATTTATAACATGTATAATCAGATTTATTAGTTTTATGTTTTGAAAAAGAGCTTGATTTTCTTTTCTTAGAATCACTACTTTCATTTTTTTTTCCGTTTGTATTTTTTATGTGATTTATATGGTTTTTCATTATTAAAATATTTTTTCTTTTTAGAGCAATGACATGTTTTATGAGCTCTATTAGATAGATTTTGTAGGGGTTCATTGCTAAATTCATAGCAAAAATCCCCTAATTCTTGTTTACCGATTTTCTTTTGTTCATGTAAATCGGCTTTGATTTTCATATCACTGTATATTGACATACCAACACAAGAAATTTTTTTGAATTAAATCTCCATATGTATAGTTGGCATAATTTAATCTTCCATTATTTTTTTCTCTGAGAACATTTATAACTTTTTCTACAAAATGAGTTGGAAGGCCTGAAATAAAATTTTCGTTCTAGAAATCTTCATTGGAATTAAATAATTGGAAGACAAGAGAGAGGAAAACATCTTTATACCATCTGAAATCAGATAAGGTTCTACAACGTAGATTGATTAATTGTTCTCTGGATTTTTCTACTTGATCACTAACATTACCAAAAAAATTGATTAGAATGTTATGAATTAATGCTTCAACTGCATTAGAAATTGGTTGGCCATTGGCATTAAGAAGAGGTTTGCCTTCTTCATTTTCTTTGACCGAATTTAAAATACTAGTTCTCTAGATTGGCGTAAGGTAATATTCCCACCAGCCATGAACTTAACCGGAAAATCCTATAATGAATGAGTTTATGATTCCAGCTTGTGTATTACCTTAGATCATTCCTGGATTAGTATAAAGAACCACGTTTCTCAAAATATTAAGAATTCCATATTCGGTGAGTCCATCAATGTTCCATTCCACTAATTAACTACCATCAAATTTGTAATTTGTTATATCAGGGATTTCTTCAAATTGTAGATTCATTGGAGAGGGTCTACTATAATAAATCTTTGTTTTAGACGTATGAGTTTTGGGAGAGAATATTTTATTAATTTGAGGAATATGAGTGATAAATTGATTGTCAGATTCGTCATTAGATTCATATGTATTAGAGTCGGAGGAAGTAGGAAGTATTGGTCCTTCTACAACCATATTTATTGATTTTCCTTTATCAAGTGGATCTGTTCTTAGGGAAATTTCATTTTTAAAATCAACAGGGAATTTTAAAGGCTTTTTATCTAAAGTTAATTTTGAGATGAAGTCAGAGCATAGTGCTGGAACTTCTCTTGTTATTTTGAATTGAGCTGAGGAACTTGATTCTTGTTGAGAGATTATATTTTCAATTCTTTGTGAACCAATAGTTTGTAAATAGAGATTTGTGAAATTATTTTGTTCTACTATATGGGATAAATGTTCTACAGGTGAACATTTTTTAGGTTGGATTTAGTGGAACATTTTTAAATGGAGTAGCATTTATGTCTTTATGTTTTATTGTAGCGAAATGAGGGTTTACAGATTCAACTTTACCCTTGTTTGTTTCCCATGTTTGTGTAGATTTATTAATTGTCATTATTATGGTTCCTTTTTAATTTATTTTTGACGAAAGCCAATCAAAGAAGGGAATATTTCTTCGTTCTTGATTCATTTGTTCATACCATAACTCTTTTACTTGAGATCTTTCAAATTCAAAGAATTTTGTACAAAACCATCTTTTCTTTGGATGTTTTAATAGATCTTGTTGAAGGTATTGTTTATCTATTATGAAATTATTTACTTCTTCATTAGTTTCATGAATTAAATAGATTGTGTTTATAAAGGCATCAAAATCATACTTGGATAATCTTATTGATTGTATATCTTCATTGTTTGCTTCAGAATAAACAGGGAAGGCTATGCCTGATGGATGAATAGAGGGTGATTTTGGGATTGATGTATTATGAAAAATGGAAGTGGCTGATCGATAAGATCCAACTTCTGAAGGGATTGATGTATTTGTGGAAGAAAAGTATGATCTTGGTGTATTGGCAAAATCGATTGTTACTTTTCCATCTGGATGTTCTGTAATTGACTCAACATCATCTTGAATTTGAAGGGTTTTTGGTTGAGCTTCTTCGAGCTCCCACCTACCCAAAAGATTCACATCTTCCCAAGCTATGGATTTAGGTGTGGTGACTTTATTTTTAAAATTTGTAAGGAATAGAGATTACTCTTTTGATTTGTGCTGAATAGGCAATTTCAGGGACAATTATATTCATTACTTTATAATAAATTATATATATGATTGCAACATTTTGTGATTGAGGCTTCATATTGAATCCTTTTGTGTGGATGCCTAGAGTGATGGCTTCATAGGCACATGGATCATGAAGTGATACAGTGAAATTGGGAAAGCAAATAAAAAAGGCAGGGCCGTCATGAAGGCTGGCTTCTACCATCCCTATTAGGGAATCTCTGAATGATTCACGTCCTTTATCTTGAACATATGCGAGACAAGATGTATTCAAACCAACTTCGGTTAATGGCTTTATTGCAACTTGAATAAGTCCTATATGCATGTATTTTTATTTTGATTTATGCATGCCAATTCTTTCCAAAGGAATTAGATGTAAATTTTCTTCATTTTGCTGTATTGAAGGGTTTCTTCAACCGTCTTGATAACATAATTTGATTTTTGTATGAAAGTTCCTTCTTTATATATTTCTCTTAAAGAAACTTTAGGAATTGTCCAAGCTTAGATTGATTTTTCTATATCATCAAAACTTATTTCTTCTAAATTTCTAATTGAAATTTTATTTATTGTTGGTATGATGGGTGATGATTAAGAAGAAGTTGAAACTGTGTTAGAAGATGTATTTCTTCTTAATTATCTAATAATTCCAGACATTGCTAATTAATAACTATCACTAATCAGAATGATTGGTAGCTTGTCAACGGTTTACGCCACGAAAGCCCTAAACGCTCTCCTAGCTAACGGGCAACAAAGGCTGCGCGACAGGAGGCCTCAGATCCAAACTACTTTTTTTAGTAACAACAGTTAATTAGCTGTTAGAATTGACAAGGGCTTAATATGATTTTACGAACCGCTACAAATTGGTAACTCTATAGATTGTACAAACAATTGACTACATTCAGCTCCAATCCATAAATTGGAGGTTTCTTCACTTTCCCTTGTCCAGTGTTCTTCTGCTTTGTTTATCTTAGAAAACACAGTCTATTTTCTTTTTCCTTTTGATGATGGAGTGCTTTAGATACTCTTGATAGCATGGGTTTTTATTTTTGTTTTTCTCTGCTTCTTTTGTAGCCTTGGGTTTTGCCCTTTTGTCCTGAAATTTCCTTTGGTTCATCTCTCATGGGCAGTTTTTATTGTATATTTATTTTTTCCCAAATGGGTTTTGTAGTTTTTGGTCCTTGGTTCTATTTTTCTTCTTCTTTTCTTTTCCTTTTTTGGTCCATGAAGTTACTTTTGGTTCGTTCTTAAGGATCTTTATTTTGTTTGCTGCTTCTTTGTTTTTAGTGGATTATAGGTGGGTTTTCCATTTAGCTTTTATTTTTACTAGATTTCATATGGATGTTTCCAGACTTACAATTAGCATGAGTGTTTTGGCATAAGACGCATCAGTTTGCTCTTTTGTACTTTTGGCTGTTGCCATAATGGAAAATCTGAATGGATTTTTTTGCTGTTTAATCAGCATTAGCGATGGGATAGTGATTTGGCTGGAAAATGATAAGGCACCTGGTGCATTTTCCAATTTCCATGATACCCCCTACTGCGAAGCGGAACGGATTTTGAAACCACATTCAACTCTGGGCAGGAATGCACTTATTAGGTAAGACCCATAAGAGGCCGGTGGGGATTTGCTTATCGCTATTATATTATATGAAGCGAAGTGGATTTGATTTCCAATTTCGTTGTCAATTTCACCGTCAATTTTGACTGTCTTATAATTTTTGACCTCCTTTTAATTCTAGGCCCAACCAATTAATGGGCTAGGCCCTACCAACTAATGGGCCATTAAGCTAAGTGGTTTGACCCTAGAAAACGTCGGGCCAGAGATAAAGCACACTTTTTGGACCCAACCTGACCCATGTATTTTTAATGACATGGTAAAAATTAATCTGGTTTATGCCGAGACTCGAACTCAGGACAACAAGGATTTCAAAAGAACAACCTAACCACTACACCACAAAGCATGTTTTTATTAATAATTATCAACAAAAACTTAAAATTAGTTAATGAGAAAGGGACCTGGCCCCACTTTGGAATATTGACTGTGAGTTTGAATTTTTCTACAAGGTATTTATAAAAATAACTTTATTTTAGGATATTGACCCCTATAAATACTGTTGTTATTATTTTCATACTTATGCATTGTACTTTAAGATAGATGATCAAACTTTAGAAATAACTATTTTATATGATTTCCTATATAGTCATTAATTTTCTATGACAACCATTTTACAATAAAACTAAACTCAAATGAATATATAATATATGGAATTGATCAACAAAAATAATACGTTTCATAATTAATAAGAAAATGACAATATTATTGAAAAAAGAAAAACTTGCAACAACAGCGTAGAGCTAAAGAGGAGGCGAGAAACTTTCCATGTAACTGATGTGCTACCATGCACGCTTGCCGAAGGAGAAAGGGTGGAGTCTGGGTTTTTTTTCTTTTGTGTGTGTGGCTTTAACTTTTATAAATCATGATGTAAATAGAGTGGAACACTACGATAGACCCCATCTATTAAAAATCACAATCATTAAGGCAAACATCCTTGTTATTTATGGAATACTTCAAATTCTCATGGTTATTTCCACGGTCAAATTGATTCTCTGATTAAAAATACGAAATACTGGAATTTTACAAATAAAGTTTTATTTTTTTTTTTGTTGGACTCTCCATCATACCTTTTGTCTATTAATAAACTCTCAATTTCATCATATTTCTATCAAAGCAATATCATTTGAGTGTTAATGGGTCCCGGTGTCTATATGTGTCACTAATCTAAGGAATTTCAAGTATTTTTGTTTCTTCCAAGTATATGATTTTTTTTTTTTTTTTTGTTTAGGATGTGAAATGCCAATTTCTGGGTTGTCTGGTTTATTTAATTCTTGGTTTTTTTATTTAATCCACTCTCGGTCTTGGGTTGTCTGCTTTCTTTTTTATCTATTGATTTTGATTGTACACTTTTTTTTTTAAATGCGGAACTAATGGTAAAAGGAATCTCCAATAATATTGGTCCATCTAAATAAAGAATTAAGCTCATTCTTATTATCATCATTTTCTACTTTCTCCAATGTAATTCTATTTCTCTATGTCAACAAGAGAACTTTCATTTTTTCTATTCATTTACTTTTAAGTTCATTGTATTTTTTTAGAGAAACTTCAATAATTTTTTTGTTTCTTTGTGTCTCTTTTTAGTATTGTCTTATGTCTCATTTGCATGCTTAGTTTGGATCAGTATTCAACTTATTTTAAAATGTGAGCATCTTGAGACAATTAGTACAATTATTAAACATTTCAATGTGAGAGGTAAACATTTTTTAATTTATTTACTTTTGAGTTCATCATATTTTATTTGAGCAATTTTAGTTATGTCATTTTGATATGATTATACAAAAGAAAAATCATTTTAAAATTTCTATAGATTTGCAATAGTTTTATGGTTTGTATTTGTATGGTTTTCATAGATTGTGAGTTTCTTTTTGTCTCCTTTTTTGTTTCAGTTTTTGGGTATTGGGTTCTCCTTGATTTTTTTTTTCTTTTAAATCACTTTTTATAAGGGGATTTTCTGTGAATTCTCATTTTTATGTTCTATTTTTTAAATTTATTTAATGGTTATCATTATGAGTTAATTATTTATTTTTACTTCAATTGGGTTTTTTTTTTTTTTTTTTTTAAGTTCTCTTTGTGAAATCTTTTTATGGATTTTTCTTATTTCTTTTGTGACTTCAGTTTTCCATTTTTGAGTATTAGATTATTATAAGTTGGTTTGGCTCTTCTAAATTTCTTTTATCATTGTATTGTCTATGAATCTTTATTTATATATATTTTTATAGCCTTTTTAATAAAATTTATTTCTTTTTATTTTGTATTTCTTTTATTATAATTTCTTACTTGTGATGGGTTTTTAGTTTTTTTTTTATGATGATTTTTCATAAATTTGTGGGGTCATTTGTTTTGGCCCTTCTGTGCTCCATTTTTTAGTTTTTCCTCATTAGTGTTTGATTTTTTTAAATTGCTTGTGTTATTGAGTTGATTATGGATTTTCATTTATATGTGTCTTTCAAATTTCATTAGATTTTATTTATAGTTTATATTGTTTGTTTGTTTTGATTTTATTTTTTAGTTTTCTTGATCATTAATCTTCAATTTTCATGGGCTTATGTTTTTTTTTTTTTTAATTATATGGTATTCGGCATTGAATTCTTATGGACTTTTTTTTTTCCTCTCTCTCAAACTAAAACCTTTTGCATTTAATTTTAAAACAACTGATCAATTTGTTTTTATATAAATTTTAATATTATAATTATATAGCACGGGCATTTTTTTCTAGTAATGACTGATAGTAACTTAATAGATTGCACAACCCTTCCGCTGGTGACGCATAATTCAAAGTTCTTCCCTTTAAACTTGCAATGGTAGGATAGTGGCGTAGTGTGTTGGCTTTGGATGTCATCTCAGGATTTGGGTCCTATTGTTAACCTTTAGACTGCAAGGACCCTATCGAACCACCATGAGGATGGTCCATCTTTTATGGTCCCTTCTTTGAGATACATTGCACTGTACATCACAAAGCTCTGCCCAAATCGTTGTTTTGATTACTATCTCAAATCCTTTGACTAGAACCTACAAAAATAAAAAATTCATCAAAACAACCAATTTAATATAATAAATATAGTTTAAATATAAATATATTTTGCAAATATCAACCAATACAAAAATAGTGAATCATGAGGCCCAAAATGCAAACAATGCAAATCGAAGCAAGTTTCTAACTATATGATGCATGTTGTAAAAAATTCAGGTATGGAAACTATAGTACAGGCCCAACTTTGCTGGACTGCACGACTGGCCTAAGATGATCTAAACCTAAATCTAATGATTGGAATATGAACTAGAATTTCTAAATTCCAACAAGCATTGTGATTTTGTAAACAAAAACATGTTCTAATGTAGTTTCTAATTATGATGCATGTACAAAATACTTTCCAACTATAGACTATTGCAAGTAACAAAAATAGAAAGTTTCTACAAAACATGGAAAGATGCAAGTTGCAAAAATTTCAATAAAAATAATCAGAATATTTACTTAAAATAAAAATAAAACGGTGGAAAAATAGAAAGCGGAAAAAAATGTGAATCAAGCATTTAGAACACCACTATTTCGTAAGCATTGAAAATTTGGGGTAATTTGGCCTCTCCCCCCTCTAAACAGAGATAGAAAAAATTCAAAACTTGATTTTAAATGCGAGATGCCATTCTCCCTAATTCGCCAAAATCATAAATTTCATTGACTAACCTTAACCATATGATGTATCTTTCACAAAAACAACATATCGAAGAACTTAGAACAATGAAAAATCAAGTACCAATTTGAAGAGGTTGATCACACGCAAAATCAATCAAAGTACTTCATTTAATTCCTCGCACTTGAATTTACATGAATTTAAGAGCACTTCTCCTTCATCATCCTCCACATACAAAGTTGAACAACTAGTCTAGAAAAGGACTAGAAAGGGAAGTGTAGAAGGGGATTAGAGAGTGAATGGTGGATGGAGATGGATGGACTTCATCTATTGTGCAATGAGGCTTGCAATTCTATGAAGAGGGCTGGTCCTTATATAGTTTTGCACGCCTCCTCTTTGCAACTCTTTGTTTCTTCTTTAAAATTGAATTCCTTGCTGAATTCCTAAGCAATGCTTCTTACTAGGAAAGATTTTGAATTGTAGAGAATTTCTTGCCAACTTGAGTGTCTTGGAGAACAAGACTTTCCTTGGAGCTTCCTAGAATTTCTCTCAAAGATTGCTTGATGATGCGGAGAGGAAACTTACCAAAAATTGGGATTTCTTGCAATTCCCACCTAAAATTGTAGCAGCCAACTTCCCAGGGTCATATCTCCCTCATTTCAGCTCCGATTGATACAATCTTGGGCTTCACGGTTATCTACTCAAAAAGAGCTTTCCAAAGGTGGGTAGATTTTGCTCATCCGACACTTGGTATGAGAGTTATGTCTATTTAAAATTTCTATCCCTGAAAAATCCAAGAATAATTGTTTACAAATGAAAGCTTCTATGTTGGGATGTGTAATGGTTGTGTGGGACCCATGTTGGACGTCCAAGGCATGTTTGGACTCTGTCCTTGCTTTCTTAGTTGACTTTCTTTGACCTCTCTTCTCAAATTTCATCAATGTGGTCCCATGTTGTTGATTTCTCCTACAAATTGAAAGAAATAAATTTACTATTAATCACTTGTAAGAAAATAAACATGAATAATGCATGGGACCCTACATGCCTAATGATGCACCGAAATGACGAAAAGCTAATTTTGGGCGATGAATGAGATGAAGAAAACCTAATTTCACAAATTTCATGCAATGTGATGAATCTTGACGTATTTTCACCATGTTTTCAAAAATAACCTCAAATGCATGAAATCATGAAACTGAGTGTAATTCTATGCAATTAAACCTAATTAAGTACACAAATGCTCATTTAATGATGACCCAGTTGTAGACACCTCATTTGGCCCCTATGAAAGCCTAAAACACCTATCATATATAGCGGTGTCTCCATTTCACTTATGATTGAATGATTAATGGCATAATTCAGATTAATTAATGACAATGAAGATGCTTGTTGATAACTTTACACTTAGTTCGACGATCACTACAAATTCATGAGAGAAAAAAATCGAATTGCGACGAGATCTCGAGTTCAACCCACTATTCACAAAAGGAATGGACTACAACACTATCCAAGCCCCTTCTAGACTATATAGAACGCACTTAGATTGTTCTTGGAGAGAACACACTTAGTTTGCCTAAGTACGATATGATTAGCATGAATTAGGAAGCTAGGAACATTGATCCAAGTGTCCCTACTTTTTCCAACCACTGACCATTAGGATGTATGGACCAATAGATTCTACATTTCGAGAGCTTTCCGACGATACGCAAAACGTTCAATTTCGACAAACGGATCAAAAGATATGGCCGCCGGAAGATTACTCGACGAAAATGCACTTGGGTGCCAACACGTGTGCGCCCAAGTCCTAAAATGTAATTGGGCGCACACACAAGTGCACCCAGGTCCCCAGTCACATTATAAATGCACTCGGGTGCATATTTACGTGTGTCCCACCCTATTTTTCGCAGTTCTGGCCTAACCACAGCACAAGAACAATCCGAACCCAAACCCTAAATCCACTTAACCCTAAAAGAGGACCTGGGTGAACCTGTGTGTGCGTCCAAGTCACAAAACCCACTTGAGCGCCACTGCGTGTGCGCCCAAGTCACCTGAAACCCTAATTCTCCTTGGTTTGTGTGAACCTTCTAGAAATTCATGCAAACAGCAACCCTAACCCCTCTTCCACGCCAAAAAACCTCTATATAAGGATCTCTTAACCCCATTTGCAAGGGGAGGCTACTAGAAATAGAGAAAAAGAGAAGTAAAGGGAGAGAAAGGGAGTAGCCACCATAGAGAGAGCTTTAAATCTGTAGGATCTTACACCCCATTGAGTACCACTTATTCCAAAATCATTTTTTGATAGGAAACGGCACAACAATAGTTTTATGGTGAGGGCGAGGGCTCGACTACAATTGTGACCGCTCAAGAGCGAGGGTGGACGCTGACCTCAACAATCCATCCCTCGACAGCACACCCACCGCGACTCCTGCTACGAATTCGCAAAATGCATGTCTCGTGATTCGAACACCTGACCTACCAGGCTCTGATACCACTTGTAGGATCTTACACCCCATTGAGCTACCACTTATCCCAAAACCAATTGGTGATAGGAAACAACACAATAATAGTTTTATGGTGAGGGCGAGGGCTCAACCACAATTGTGTCGACCACAATTGTGACCGCCCAGGAGCGAGGGTGGATACTGACCTCAACAAGATCTAGAAGAAAGGAGAAGAGGGAGCACTCTGGTTTTCAAGATCATCAATGGAGAAAGCTTCCAAAAGCCATGAATTTGTGTGAGAGCTTCGATCTAGGACGTGAAAGACGTAATCCAAACTGGTATTTCTAGATCTAGTTCATTTCAATTAGTATTCAGCATCATTAGTAGTTAGAAACATGCTTAGGATCATCCATACATTATAGATCTGCATTAATAGTAATACTTCTTAGTAGATTTGATATTTAGTATTTATCTATCATTAGTAACATGCATAGGATCATTCATAGGTTGTAGATCTGCATCATTTTTGTCATCCTGAGCTCGTGATTATAATAGATCTTGCATCCACATCATTTTCATTAGGAAAACTCTGAATCTAAGGAAGAAAAGTGCAGGAAAGCACTTGGGCGCCACTATGGGTGCTCCTAAGTCTTTGGGTAGGGTTTCAACCCCGATTTTCGTATCGCGTGCACTTCGTTTCGCAGGTCCAAATTCGTCCTCACATAAGTTGATATCAGGACCCTCGGATCTGTAAAAAAAAGCATAAAAAAAGGCACAAACATATTGCTAAAGGGGAAAAGAAAAGAAAGAGAAAAGTGCAGAAAAGCACTTGGGCACCATTGTGGTGTGCCCAAGTCTCTGGGTAGGGTTTCGACCATGATTTCTATTTCATGTGCATTTTGTTTCTCAGATCCAAATTCATTCTCATACAAGTTGATATCAAAGCCTTCGGATCTGTAAAGAGCATTGAAATAATCGAAAGAGGACCAAATCTATTGCTAAAATGGAAGGAAAAGGAAAGAAAGAAGAATAGAGGCACTTGGGCACCACTGTGGGTGCGCCCAAGTCTTTGCCAAAGAGATCCGTCCCTCGAATCTCGATCCTTGCATCATTATTTTCAGATCCGAAGTTCCGATATCAGAGATCCATATTATGACCATGCATTTAGTGGGGATGTGTTGGAAATCGTGTCGGTATATCGCCGGAAATTAGAAATACATCACAACTAGCAGGAAGTGACTTGGGTGCCACTGTGTGTGCGCCTAAGTACTGCTGAAACACTTGGGCGGCCCTATAGGTGCGCCCAGGTCCCTGGCTTACTTTACGGCCGCATTTTCTTCATTTCGCATTGCATTTAGCTTGCTGTTGAATCTCTGTGATGACTACAATTGATTGTTGAACTTCTGGACTTCAAATTATCAGATCATCACTCTTTAGGTTAGGTCGCATTGATATTGCATTAAACAACAAAAAAATCACAAAAAAGCATAAAACTTAGAGAAGAGAATCCAAAAAGAATAAAAGAAATAGAAAATCATAAAAAGAGAATAGATATTAGGTAAATAATCCCAGGTTATTCTATTCGTGCCTAAGCGGATTAATAAACCCTAATAAAATACCTTAACTAAAATCCCTATATAAAAACCTTTAAGCATTCCCTAATTAATAAGACCCTAATTAACAAAACCTTAATTAAATTCCTTATTAATAAATCTTAATTAATCAAAGCTACAACTAAAATTCTAATTAATAAACTTAATTAACAAACTTAATGGATAAACTTCAACTAAACCCTAATCAACGAAGTCTAACTAACAAAATCATAATTTGAACCTTCAACCCTAATCAACACAATTCTAATTGGCAACCCCACCCAAACTCAAACTCTAAGACCCTAGTCAAAACTTAATTAAAATGATAGACCAATCACATCCATAGAATAAAAACAACCCTCAACCAAGACCCGAGTCAGATTTCCCGAAACCAACTTAGAAGCACCCTAGAATCCAACGAATTAGAATTCACCCAATAGGCAGACACTTGGGCACCACTATAGGTGTGCCCAAGTCACCCAGAACACCTAGGGGCCACCACAGGTGCGCCCAACTCCCTGGTCTAACCCCGGGACACGCCTCAGTTGCGTTGCATCTCCCGAACTCTGATCATTGTGACACTTGAGGACCAAAGACTCAAAACCAATTCGGGATACAGAATTTATTAACATAGATCACCTGAAACCCCAAACCTAAGCAAACGAATCACGAAAATCCCCAAAACCCATGAACCAATCACTTGGGTGCCCCCAGAGAGACTTAGGCGCCACTACAAGTGCGCCCAAGTCCTATTCTATCACCAGGGCCGCCAAATCCCTATTCATCTCAAATCTCGACAGCAATCAACATCTCAGAACCTTCCCAGGACCAATAACAGCCCTAAAATTAAAATTTTAATTAGCTTAAACACATTCGGAACCTTGGACCGATGTCGGACGACCAAAGAGAATCAAAGTATAAGTTGGGCGCCACTGCAGATGTGCCCAAGTGCAGAGAATTACTTAGGCGCACACACAGGTGCTCTCAAGTCCTTTGTCCGGCCCGAGTTGGGAATTCTGGTTGTGTTTCAATTTTCGGACTTAAAATTATTCAAATAAATTAACCTAGGATCTAAAGCAAGATCAAAACAGAGACCTACCCTAAGCAAAACTCCACAAAACTCCGAAGTCAAGTCTATACCTTCACCACTAGCCAAACCACTCAAAAACAACCACTTGGGCGCCACTGTCTGTGCACCCAAGTCACCGAGTGACCTAGGCGCCACTATGTGTGCACCCGAATCCTCTGCCAACCCCGTTTCGCTGATTTCGACATCACTTCACCTTTCGCATTAAACCCTGAAGTTCCAGAACCTTAAACACATTAAACAGAACCCTAAAACACCTCTAATATACTTCTTAATTAACATACAACCTAAAACAAACCAAACCAACACAAATCACACTTAACAAACTACTTAGGCGCATAAACTATCAAACTTAGGTTGTCCACACCCTAGGATTAGACCGGACTTCCCCATTAGGTAGGTTAGAGAATTAGGCTTCGTCCCATCACTCTTCCCATTCTGTTAGGGAATTGGGTGAGCTGATGTGGGTGGTCTAGGACCTTAGGTTAGGGTTAATCCGATGATCAGTAATAAAACACTAATCATGTAAATCCAAGTAAAATGCCCTAGTTAGGACCTTATAGACTAATATAAAAAATCCATAAAAACTACAAAACCAACAAAATAAACCCAAAAGGGTTTTCTTTTCATTTTATCCTTCCACCTCAGGTGCCAGATATTTAATCGAACTTAATGATAAAAGGGAACGAAGACCTGATTTTCAAAAATGAATAAATGAGAATGACGAAATGAGATGAGTGACAAACTTTTAAACAAGTATGGCCCATCGGCCTCCCTAAAACAAACATTGGCCTATCGGCCACCTCCAACCAATTACGGCCCTTCGGCCTCTCACTTTTACCACTCGTGTATTGCACACAAAAAACACAGAAATCACAAGTCAAAGTCTTAATTGCATCATCATTTTGGTTTGAAAAATAAGCCTTTAAACCCTATTTCGCCAAGGGATCTGAAGGGAGTACCCGAGAACGGGGCCGATCCTCTTCTTAAATATTTGGCACCTCCCCCTTTTATTTTCTTTATTTTAATTATTTTATTTTACTTGGATATACTATGATTTTTCTATGTGAGGATTAACCTTTATTTGGACTTTAACTCATGACCCTGAATTGACCCTATATTAAAGAGACCCAAAGAGACCCAAATTAATGTGACAGGAAAACCGTCATGTGTTGCCGGCAGCACATTAGACGAGAGGGAGAACCCACCCACTTATTTTCTCCCATTTTTCTTCAACTTCAGTTGAAGAATAGTGTTATGGCTATTACCGTGGCTGGCGATCGTGATCCATTGATTTTGAGGGTAGTCAAAATCCTCATTTTCAATGTAAAAGTTAAATTAGCATATATAGATGAATGGAGATTTCCTGAGCCAAACGCCGCTCCTTCACGGGGGTCGAAATTCACATCCGACACCAATGTCCTAATTTTGTGGAATTATTAATCACATGTCCTTGATTGATCGCGCAAAGCCTTTCAATCATCTTGTGAATATCCGTCTTTGTCTATCTTATGAATCTCATCTCCATTCCAACCCTAATCCGACCTTAATTTACAATCTTAAGCGACCAAATCCCATCTCCATTTCTTGATTGCTACTGAATAGTAAAAGTTCTTGCGGATTGATCTCTAGATTGGTCAACTCAATAAATCAACCCAATAGTGTGCAAAAACAATAAACTATGCAACGGAAAGTAAATTGAAAAAGGTACACATCGCAAGGACATCGGATTTAGAGTGGAAATCCCTAACTTGGTGAAAACTACGGATTTGAACTAAATCAACAATCAATCATTATGAACCTCGCAATTACAAGAAACTCACAAATTTCTCCCCATATATCCCCTACCTAAGGACTGCAGTTAACTCTTGTGTCACTTGACGCTTCAACGACTTCACACCGTTGATTTCAACAAATTCAAAGCGGCGCTTGACTCCTTAAATCTTCTGCAAGAGAAGATGATCTTCTACTATGGATGTAGAAGAAACTGCTCTCTAGAAAAGCTCTTCAACACAACTCTTTAATTGATTTTCTAGAGAAGAATTCTTACAAATTGATCCTACAACTCAGAGTAATGCAAAAGAGGTCTTTCTTTGGGGTAACCCATGAGTCCTTTAAATAGCGTTTAGGATGTGCTGAAGGTTGCCCAAGAAGATTAGGACTAAAACAAACAGTTTGGGCATAATTAGAAATAGGTTTCTAATTTTCGCAAGACTCTGCCCCCATGTTTGCTCGAGCGGATTAATTCTTGCTCGAGCGGACTCCATTCTATCTGGTGCTTCTGAACCACGTCCGCTCGAGCGAACCCCGACCATTCCCATTTCGGATGATCCGGAATTTCAACACTTCTAATTCTTCCCAACTTTCTTTCTAAAACTTTCAGACTTCTTTTTCTCCCTTCAGTATACTTCTAATTCTATCCGAATTTGCACTTCTAATCTTCGAATCCTTCTAGTCTTCTATCTTCAGAGCAGAAACACAGTCCTTTTCTAAAATTAAAAAATCACAACTCAATCAACCCATGGCTTTGTCCAACCCATGAATTAGCCAACTCTCAAAAACGTAACAAATAGAATGCATAAGACAATGGTTGTCATTGGTTCTTTGCAACAACATTGATGCTGGGATCACTGCAACAAAGGGGGGTGCAACTAGGAAGAAAAGAATATGCCAAACCTATTTGTTATCTCTAAAATGGTTTAATTGAATGGCTACATGTATGTTAAATCTTATTTTGATTTATTCTTAAGTAAAATTATTTCATTTGTGTTTGATAATTACATGGTATGTGAAGAATCCATAACTGCACCAAACATGAAAAACATTATTTCACTTGAGAAAATTACTGTGCACCAAACATCGATTGCCAGCCCCCTAGAAATTATTTCCCAAAGACTCTAACTGCCATGGATTCTGCTGATATGATGTGGCAATTTTGCATTTCCACATAAAGCACCTATATGCAAACGTGCCCTTATGCAAGTTGAGTCAAATCTGATCCAACTAACAAAAAAGTGGGAAATGTCTTGAATGTGAACCAATAGTTCCCACCTACTAGCAAGTATATGTGACATTTTGAAATTCATATCCCAATGTTTTTAGGATATCTATGCAAACCTTTTACTACCCTTAGATTGGCATTTGATTAATATTGGCAATGAGATTTCTCCGTAAGATCCTTCAAATCCTATATCTGGCTCAAATTAGAATAAAGTTGATTAAAATTTAAATCTCTAAAGCAATGCTATCTTGTCTCTCTATCCCATGCTCATTTCTTACAAAGGGGGCCAACGATGGTCACTAGGCCATCCAATTCCAAAATGGAATTCACGGTTTCTGCTGTAGTAATTCCAATCACGTGCTAACACTTGACATTACTATTGCAATTGGCCTGTGACCAACGCTGGCTATGATAAAGAATAATTAAAAGTTTAATTAAAAATATTTATAAGTATTTAAATAGGTTATAAACCAAGATTAACATATAATTCATAATACAAACACAATTAAAATTGAACTTCAAAAATCAAAGTTTTAAAGGAAAAAGTAGGTAAAATGATCCAATTGAATTATCTAATATGTGATATCAAAAGAATGATCAATTACATAGAATAACGGGTCAAAGAAAGTAGAAAAGTTGAAGAGTAATTATGAATAATATAATATTTGATGAAAAAGAAACAAAAAAGAATAATCAATTTGAATTGATGATGGTACGAAGAGTGGATTAATTTATAAAAATTGTTCAAGCTTGAAAGACTGTATTAATTACTTGGTTCAACATCTAGATTTGCCGTATTTTATTATTCCTTTGATTCTCCATATTTATTATTTAGTTAAATTAGCAAATGTAAATGATAATGAAAAAAACATTGTGATAAAGATGGAGACTTATGAGAGAAGTTTTAGGGACTTGAGAGATTTTAGGGCAAGATCAAGTAATAAGTAGATATTTTAGGACCTTGGTTTAATTATATTTGTTCTTAAGCATAAATTGAGTGTCAATTTGAAAATTAAGTGTGGATTTTGAAATCAATTGGCTTCCACAATGGGCCTCACAAATTAATCTTACTGAATATTGAAATGAACATAAGTACAAAATTAAAAGTGGCGAAATATAACACATGAAAGTGGCCCCCGTAAAGTGTGAGTTTGGAGAGGAAAAAACTGGCTTTCAAAATGGGACCCCACAGATTTTTTTAGTCACAACAGTAAATGTAAATGATAAGAAAAAAATTGTAAAAAAGATGGAAACTCGTGAGAGGAGTTTTAGGCAGTTAGGAGATTTTCTGGAAACCCCAAGTAAATAGTAGAGATTTTAGGACCTTGAATTAATTATATTTGTACTTAGGCACAAATATATTTGTACTTAGGCAAAAATTGAGTGTTAATTTTTTACTGCGGATTCTGAAATTAACTGGCTTCCACAGTGGGCCTCATAGATTAATCTTACTGAATATTGAACTGAAAATAAGTGAAAAATTAAAAGTTGCAAAAATAACAAATGAAAGTGGCCCCCGTAAGGTGTGAGTTTGGAGAGAAAAAAGCTGGCTTTCACAAATGGACCCGCGGATATATTTTTTTTAAAATAGAAAATATAAGTGATAATAAAAGAATTATAAAAAGATGGAAACTCGTGAGAGGAGTTTTAGGGAGTTAGGAGATTTTAAGGAAATCGCAAGTAAATAGTAGAGATCTTAGGACCTTGATTTTATTATATTTGTTCTTAGGTGTACATTGAGTGTCAATTTAAAATTTTAATGCGGATTTTGAAATTAACTAGCCTCCATAATGCGTCTCACAGATTACTCTTACGAGATACTGAAAGGAAAATAAGGAGAAAAAAGTAACAAAATAAAGCCTCTGAAAGTGGCCCCGTAAATTATGAGTTTGTAAAGAAACAAAACATGGCTTTCACAATGGGACCCATAGATTATTCGAACTTGGGAAGAAATGAATGAAGAAAAACTAGCTTTCACAATGGGCACCACAAATTGATTAAAAACATTAAAGAAAAAACCAATTGTGATCTATTAGTAGTGCCCAAATTTTTGCATCTTGTGATTGGACATGAGGGTTCCACAAATTGACCTGCAAAAAAATTTAATACATTCATGTCCAACTATCGTCAAAATCATAGCCAACTTGATCTCTATATTTTTCTTCAGTCTATAGGGCCCACTATCTAGCTCAAAGGCCTTTTTTTAATTTTTCTTTTTGTTAGTCTAATAATTTGTACGATCCATTGAACGTAAATGGTCAATGTAATCTCAGAAAATGATTTTATAAGATACCAAAAGAAGTTAGTATCATATGCTATGTTTTAGGGTAGAATAGTGAGGTAAGGAATAAGTCCTTTTGAAATTTGAAAATCCAAGAAGAATGTGTTTACAGGAGAGCTAATTAGAATGTCACATGTCACTCTCCCGCGAAGAGTTCTGCTATCATTATATATACTAGCAACAATCGCCTACGTTTAGCACGGTCCAAAATAGAAGTTTTAAATAATCTGAAAAGTCTTAAGAAAAGGATATTAAAGAAACCGATAAAATTAAATATATTTGTATTATTTGGCTAGGGCTAAGCATTAATGTTCAATATTGCGAATATAACATAAAAGACGCTTCTAAAGGGCCCAGCTATTCAGATCTTTTGACCCAAAAATGTCAACCTCTGTCATTTTTGTTTTTTTAAGGAACTCAATAAACCGAACCATGTACCATCCAAGTGGGACCTAACAAATAAATATTTTACTAAGCTATTTAGAATAGATTAAAGATCATAGTCATCATAAGTTATTCACATTATCAACGGGACTTATTTGGTGAAAGATCGATATAAATCTATTATGTATAGTGGTGTTTTATTTATTTTTTTGTCCTTTATAGTAAAAATCTTCAATTATCATCATCATTTTTCTCTTTGTGTGTGTAGGTGGATGGAATTAAATGGAAAGCGGTGCTGAGGTATCTGCCTCATCGCTTCAAATTTGTGTGCCTTCACCTGAAGAAGTCCCGTGATGTCCCGGACAATGCAGTTGCCTACTAGAAAAGAACTTCAAGACAAGGGACTTTGCAGGCAATTATGCTTTCAGCCTCTCCTGATGGCGGGTGTCTATTTTAATGCACAGCTTGCAAAGAACATAGAAAAAGCGTCGCCAAGTTGAATTCTTCTTCTCCTTCCTCTTCATATACCCCAAAGATTGTTTGTCAGCAAAAGAGGGAAGAGAGATAAATTCAACTTATGGACCCTTCTTCTTTGTAGGCTCCTTGTGCATTGAAATAGACACTGGCCTCCAGGATATAGGCTAGATACTTTGCATAGATGTTCTTGACTGGTCATGTGGGATCAAATGATATGGGGAGTGTGATGGATGCCGTGAGAAATGTCCTTGAGGGATTGGGTTCGGTTTGGGCAATATAGGTTGGTCGGTAGAGGCTTGTTTAGAAGGGAAACGATGAGAGAAAGTGGGTATAAAGAGGAAAGAAGATGGAGATGGAAGTGGAGATGAGGAAGGTGGGCCGGCTTTCGCTTTGGCTCGGGGAATTGGGATGACTAAACCAAGAAATCTAATAAGGCCTTTAAATAGGTGAAAGCGAGGGTCGATGATAAGTTGGTTGGTGTACTATGAGTAGGATAGAGGATGACAAAATTGAAAGAAAATCTCTTTCCATTCATTTGAGTAGATCCTTATTTCCATTTTTAAAATGAATATGGGCGACAACTAATTAACAAGGGATGAGGTGAAGAGAAGATCCAATGACTCAATTTTCTCATTTAACTAGACCATCTTGAAGTGAATTTCTATATCTTTATATTATAAAGTCTTATATTAATACTAGCAACAACGCCCGTGCTGAATTGGGCCTAAAAGATGAAAATATGTTTAAAGTTAGTGTTTTCTTTATAAAATTATTATAGATATTTAAATATTTGAATCAACCATACGTGGGCCTAATCTTACCAACTTAGCTATTTCAACTAAAACCAAATAATATGGATCCTAAAAAAAATATTCCAAAAAAAAAAAAAACTTAGCATCCTTCTTATTCATGTAAATCCATAGCCTTGAATGTTAGTACCACAATATGATAGCAATTGAACTACTTAATTGCATTACTTCTCCCAAAACACACATTTAAGGTCACAAAAAGAAAATCAAAGATACAATAAATAAAGAACAGAAAAGGAAAATAAGGAAGACACAATTAAAAAGGGTGAAGAAGATGGGTCAACTAAGATCATCTAGTTGATCACACTTCCTAAGAGAAGATGTGTACGTGATTTGAAATTATCAAGTTGATCAAGCCTATAGACCAATCCAACCCAACACTCTTCCTGAAGATCAAACCCATCATGCATCCCACCTATAGATCAACCCAACCCTTCATCCACCCCACATCATCAAGAGTGGTGTGAGAGAGAGAAAGAGACGCTAGCATAGGGAATGGACCTTGGCAAGGGGGCAAAAGCAAAGAGGGAGGAGAGGGAGAGGGATCGTTTTGCAGGGGCAGAGAGAGATGCCGGGTAGGGACTGGGCCTCGAGGTTAGGGACTGGGCCTCGGGAAGAGGGAAAACAAAGACGGATGAAGGATGGAGGGAGAGAATTGGCAAGAAAAGAGAGAGGCTGGGTATAGACTTTTGCCAACCAGTTGTTTCAGAGTAGATATTTAGGATATGGATTAGAGGCATATGGTTGGATTTGATGGAGAAATTTTAGGAGATTTTAATTGAAATGGAGAGATTTGGGAGAGGAGATTTGGAGAGGTACGGTGTAGTGGCCCCATGTGAGAGCTAAAAGCTGCATTTGTTTTTTTTTTTTTTTTTTTTTTTTCTAACCCTTTTTATTTCTATTTTCTATCATTCTAGGGTTTGAGTAGATTGGGCCATAGCTATTAGATCTCATGCCATCTAACAAAGTTCAACAATCTTGACAACTATATGTATCACAAAATTTTAAAAGTAAGCTCCATAGGTATAGAAATTTAAACAAATAAAATTAGTAATGTATTATAAATCTTATTGCGTAATATATCAATTTATAATTATGAAAAGATTTTTTTGTATATACACCTCTAAGGTTTCTATGATTTGTAAATAGGCCCCTGTAAAGTATTTGTAAATAGGCAACTACCTTTTCATTTCAATATCTTTCATGTCCCCAAAATCAATATTCTTAATGAGAATAGGTAATTACCATGAGACTTATGTTGATTTTTGTAAAAATGACAGTTTTTCCTTTACATCCAGTAAATTAAAATGGGCATATTATTATTTACAAAAATACCATTATTTTATCCCAAGTCTCAATGGTCTCTGTCATCAATAACTCGTTAATGTACATGAAGCATAATCATGTATCTTGAAGATTCTAGGTCGTGCATGACTTGGATCAATTATAAGCACATGCGCTAATTGTCATTATGATCAATCTAGATTTAATGAAAGAGGCCTTGTATTGATAACAATAGATTTACGTATGATAATTCTCTCCCACTAAATGTAATTATTAATTTTCAAAAATAGAATGTCTGATAAAATGGGTGGGGTCTACTCATTATTAAATCTATGATCAAAATTAAAGATTTCTAGAGATTAGGGATTGGATCTTTACAAACCATCACCAGTGCCATTTGATCCACGACCAAGAATTCTTAACCGTCCAAAATGAGTGTACACTCGATCCAATGGTACAGTTCAATCAATTGGGTGCCAAACCCTGGGACTAATGAGTATCAGGGGTCCCTATTTTATGGTCCACTCAGATGGACCAACACATGGGTCCCACCATTTGTTCCAGCGCATGGTGAGCGTCGGTGCTCAGATGAGATTGGGGTATACATACATATATAAATAGTGAGAGAAAGATTCTAAAAAACCCCCTGATTTAAAAATTCCTAGTTTTGCAGCCCAATTTTTTTTAGCCCATGTAACCTATCTTGAATCAATCCAATATTTTCAGAAACTCTACCGCCCAATGAATCTTCATAAGTGCAAATTTGAAAGTCATGCAAAATTTTCTGACTATCACATTAAAATCCTAAGAAAATGATGCCTCTAAAATCATTAAACTTTAGGGCCATAGATGGATGTGTTAAGATGATCCAATGGAGCTGAAATTTTAAATAGAGTATTTTACCAAAAAAAAAACGCTTAATGTGCACGTGGGACCCGATCGAGCACTTTAGATGTTGTTGCACCAATTAGAGCAATTTGGCCGAAAAAACCATTCTTTTTTAACAATTTGGCATGTGGTCGGTGCCGACCTTAATTTACACTACCTAAGGTCGGTGCCGACCCTATTATAATGTAAAAGTTGCAACTCTGTGCAAAAAAATTAGAAAATATGCGTCGGCACCTACCTTATTTTTAAGTAGTAAGGCTGGTACCGAGCCGGCCTGTATTAAAATTAGGGCAAGAAAGTTACAACTTTCTGCAAGAAAATCTAATAAACCTCGTCAATAACGACCCTGTAGTAAATTCCAAAAAAACAGTTATGTACTTGTAGTTTAACCAATAATTCCTAAAGGATATGATGTCTTGTATTTCAACTTCTCCATGGAGGAAGCATTTCCTTGCTAAAGAGATCTGGACACTGTGCACCGTTCAATGTCTCTCTCATATGTTGAGGGAGGCCATTGCGGTAAAATATTATTTCGCTAAATCTAGAGCAAATAAGTTTTCCTAGAAATTTTCAAGGACGCCCAAATGCGTAAATAGGAGCTAACACTAGCGCTGATTGTTTGCACTAAAACACAGGTGGTTAAAATGAAGATTGAATGTGAGTTTTCTTTATTTTTAATCACCCCATGTATTAAACATCCTCAGTGGGGGAGATGAAAAAATAGGAGGAGGAGAGGAAGAAAAGGATATTAGGAGATGCTCTGACGAGCGATGTTAGCGTCACCCATGGGGACGCTATCATCGCTTAGAAAAAAGTATATAAAAATAAAAAAAAATGGCGGAAGGACCTCATTAGTACTACACAATATTTGGGCCAAATTTCGGGACTTTTCTAGTAAAATCCTCTAAAAAAGTAAAATATAACCTCCAAAATAGCAACTCTATTAAATTTAGGTAGGAGGATTAGTAAATTTATAATAAATTTAAATTTTTTTTATAATTCTGCACTTGCCTACTTACCATCCAAAAAGCAACAAATATCTAGGTCTATGTATATATATTATAGAAAATATCATAAAAAGGTAGAACGTATTAAAAAAAAGAACATAATTTAAGATAAGAAGAAGGAAAATAAATCTTGGCCCTCGAATGAAGTATATGCAATGATATATACGTGACTACATCGTATAAAATTATTCATATATTCATAAATAAAATATTGTTTTCTCCTAAACCCCTAAACTTCTAAGCCTATGAATTTAGGAAAAAAAAAAAAAAAAAAACAATCATCCAAACCCAATCATGCTAACATTCCTAGCAGCAATTGGCTTCGTTGTACTCGTTGGTCCCAAATCAAGGAGTTATTAAAGAAAATAAATAAATAAACACACATTAATTTTAACACAATTTAGACTTATATACCTCTAATATCTTCACCTTCAATCCATACCTACAATTCTTACGAGATTTGCCACAACTAATACTATTTTTCATGAATCTATTAAAACCATTGCATATCATATTTTAGTAAGAGCATAAGAAAATTTATAATATTCATAAATTTGACAGAGAAATTAAAAAAAAAATTGTCAAAATCTAACACACCACTCAGATAGGCTTGAGGGTCGAATATTAATTTGAAGAGGTAACTTCTCTTCATACTTCGATTATGCTTGTTGGAATTTTGGAAGAGAGAGAGTTTAGGTAAGAATAGAGATATTAAGGGATTTTTTATTTTGAGTATCATTCCTCAAAGATGAATTAAATAAGGAAACTTCAAATTCCTCAAGTTTGGAACCCATCTTAACTGTCACGACCCAAACCCGATTTGTTAAAATTAGGGCTAATTAAAAAATTTCTGCCCTGGTGGGCCAAAGATCGAAATCCACTGTAAGGATTATGTTGTTGAACCTCACTAATTATAATGACCTACGAAATTTAACCTGTAATCACATTCCATAATCCAGTAGAGATATCAAAGAAAATATTCATTTCATCACCATTATCCATTTAAGTTTTAAAAGATTAAAAAAACATAAAAAGTTTATATATACATCAGGACCATCCCAAAAACCTAGGGCTTGGAACAAAAGATATATAGGATATAATAAGACACATCCAAAAGACTAAAACCAAAAGATGAAATCTAGGTGACACGACGTCAGATGTCCCCATGTGTCACGCAAAGATGCCGGGAAGCTACGTCATTGGCACACCACTAACATAACTCGTCCTTCTCCCCCGACTGAGGATCCTTTGGGATTGCCTCAAAGTCCGGATCGATGTAGTAGATAGTGTTGTCTACACACCAAGGAAAAGAGGATCAACAATGGATTGGCATGAAGATAAGAAGAATATAATGTTCATAACATGTTTCAAAAGAGAATAAAGACAAGTACATGATTGTAAGATATCAAGATAAGAAGCTAGGCATATAAGCAAGACTAAATATAAGAATCAAACAACAATGTAAATCCTAGCAAGTTATAACAAGGAGTAATCATCCATATGAGATCCAATGCACAAGCAAGAGGAGACTCTGGGATGTCCTAACCATCTCCCAGGGGTACCTATGTCGTCCCAGCCGACTACCAATACCCTAAAGTTCAGCTCTAGTGGTATCCAATGCTACCTACAAGGGATAACAACATCGTCCTACCCAACTGTCATTACACCGTGGACATCGTCGTAGCCGACTGCCCACCCTAATATCCAAGAAATCGGCTCACTCAAGAATCCTCAAACTGCAAATGTCCATGAATGTAAGATGATAATGACACAAGATCCAAGACAAGCACATGTGGCTAGAGCCCAAGTACAAGACCATCCAAATGAGACTACTCTTAGTCAAGTTAAGAAACAAGGCAAGTTCATGAATTCCCACCAAGTAGTCTTCCAATAGTATTCACAAATCAAACGAGTCTAGCCACTAGTGTCCATCAAGTACAAGATAATAGAATACCTAAGGATACACTCTAAGTCCGGTCTAAGCCTAGTTTCTAACAAGTTTTGTTATAAGTTAAATGAATGTTCAAGAGTAGAGTGTACAAGGTACATCAAGTTGCGGATACAAGATTTACGAGTCAAGAGTGAAGAACAAGCCAATCATAGGTCAAGGGTTGTCCACCATGTACCGTAAGTGTCCCCTAACGGAGTGTGTATGGAGAATGAGTCAACGATGCTCTAATTTGGTGAGCCCTTAGTGTACGAGAGTTGTCGACACCCATTAACTCATTCCAAAAGCATTTGGCCAAGTCACATCCATACACCAAAATCCCGAACAACCGTCGAAGCACACCGAGTCAATCGTGCTCCATTTCCATTTCCCCAGTTGGTCATGCAAGGGTAGGGTCAATGGGTCCCACACATAAGGTCAAAGCCTAAATTAGATGCCCCTTTCAAAAGAGGAAACTAGGCATCCACGATTAACCACAGAGGGGGTCCGCGGGTAACCCCGAGGTCACCGCAGGGTCACCACCGAGGTCACTGCAAGCAGAACCACATTCTACTCTAAAAATATTTTCGTCAGGCGATTAGCCGCGAGGTCGTAGCGAGCGTCACAAAACCTACCCAGGTTTTGTCTAGGTTCGACAGTTAGCCACGGGGTCACCGTGAGAAACACATGCTTGACTTTTTGGGAGAGGTCAGGGTTGGTCGGTTAATCGCGGGGTAACCGCGGAGGTCACTGCGTGTCTAGAAATTCCAATTCTGAAACTGTTATATTCCAAATTTCGAGATTCATTCACATAGCTTGGGAATTCACCTATTGGCAATTCCAAATATCCAAACTCCATTACTAAAACCACCCATTCCATCCTTCTTCCACAATTAAGGTCCATTAAACCATTCATACCCATTTAGCATATGTAATCAAATTAACCATACCAAGCTTGGAATTTAGGGATATCTTGAATGAACAAGAAACAAATAAACACACATGCATGCTTCATATATATAGCAAATCCATTTGCCTTAACTAAGAAGTATGGAAATTAGAATGATTGAAGAAGGAACTCTCCACTCACACCTACTAGCCAAACCGGCTCCCCAAAAGCTTCTCCTACACTCCAAGAGCACAAGGGAAGGAAGAAGAAGAACTCATCAACATGTAAAACATTTACAGCAACAAGGAAGGAAATTGGAAGGAGTAGAATTGGGGAACCTTACCAATTTTGAGGTCTAAGAGATGAAGGAGATGAGAGGAGGGTGATGATGCACCTGAATTGGCTTGGAATGGCTTCTAAACCCACAAGCAAGAATAAGAAGTGAAGAAAAAGGAGAAGAAGACGTAGTTCTAGCAGCTATTCTCTTAGAAAATGAAGTGGGAAATGGATGAATCTGCTGGAATGGGGTATAAATAGAGATAAAAGGAGAAATGACTTAAATGCCCTTCTTAAGTGAAATGAGAGAATTGTCATCATTTGAGGGGGTTTCGGGGCGTCAAATCGTGACGAGTCAAGAATGGAAAACGATGAGCACAAATTCTGAAAAAATTAGATTTTTCGGAAAATCACTCAATTTTCCTAAAAATCACTACTTAACCCCTTATAATGACTAAACGCATTAGGAATCGAATGAAACTTCGCGAACATCTTCCGAATGATAAAAGAGACTTGCTCAAGCACTAAACCCACATAATTAGCTAAAATACTATTAATTAAGCTAATCACCAAGATTAAGAAGCTAAACACACTATTAAGATCAGGGGACTTTACATTAACCCTAATAAATTAAATGTAAACCCTTTTTTTTCTATTGGGTCCTAATTGAGATAAATCATAGACCCTTTGTTCAATCTAAAGGATCCATATAATTATAAGTCTCCTCATCATTAGCATGGTCTACTGATTGATACAGTTGCAAAACTTCATTTGGATTTTTTTCTAAATTGTAAAAATCAATGTTATCATAATTAAGAAGAAACTCATCACATAAGCAAAGGAAATACCAACTATTATAATATATTATAGATGTAGGCATTGATTTCAAAATTGGAGTCCAATTTGCTAATCGACTGCAACATTGGACTCTAATCTCAAATCAATTTGAGAAATTGGATCCCAAATCAATTTCAAGAGATAAGCTCTATTAATCAATTCAGAGTCCACTTTTGTTAAGCTTCTTTATGTAAATTCAAATTTTAATATATATATATATATATCTATTATGGATAGGTGATTAAAGAATCCAGATGAAAAAATCCACCTTGCTCGATAATCAATTGCAAAATTGGTCTCTAATCTCAAATCAATTTGAGAAATTGGATCTCAAATCAATTTCAAGAGATAAGCTCTATCAATCAATTCAGAGTCCACTTTTGTTAAGCTTCTTTACGTAAATTCAAATTTTAATATAAATCTATTATGGATAGGTGATTAAAGAGTCCAGATGAAAAAAATCCACCTAGCTCAATAACTCTATCCAACCAAGTTAAAATGAGTGTTCTTTAGGTGGATTTGGAATTTTAATATATCTATTATGGTTAGAAAATCCTTAATGTTTGTTGATTTTTAAAAGTGGGTCCTTAATAGTGATTTATACATATGGACTCCACACACGATAAACTTTTTTAAAGTGGGCCTCATATTCTAATTCCTAAAAATTGGGCCACATGCAATTTTGCAATTGATTGTTTGATTTCGATTTTAATATTGACTTTATTTTATCTTCTTTCTAAGAGATATATCTTATATGTTAGGATTTTTCTTATAAAGATATTCATTTAAATAGAATTCATAATGTATATCTTATCTTGTGGATTGCCTTGCAATTAATTAAGAAAGTTGCATGTAGTAACTAAAAGATTCTATGTCAAGTAATATGTAATATACATACAATTTCACAACAAGTTATATTGCAACTTTGCAACTCATCCAACTTTGCTACCCCTAGATTGGCTTTCCATTAACATCAGCAATGAAGATTTATGTACAAGATACTTTAGATTCTGTATTTGGCCCAAAATGGCATAAAGTTAATAAAAATATAAATATGAACAGTTCGGATCCTCTGTTTCATGGAAACAGGGTAATCCTATCTAATCCAATCCATATTCGTCAATCCATATCTTTTCTCGGATTCTCTCCCCTCTCCCCTTTCCCCATCTCTTATAAAAGGGGGCAATGTGATATTCGCTAGGCCATCCAATCATAAAATGGGAGTCATGAAGGTTCCTGTTGTAGCATTTCTTCTTGCTCTTTTCATCTCATCTTCATTAACTGTAATGGGTAAGCACCTACCACTTCATACTTCTCTTATACTATAATTGAAACTGCCGATTTAAAGTCTTTATAAACAATTTCAATGCTCTCATCGTGAATAAGGTAACGAAAACATTTCACTTTGTTCATTTACTTGTCATAATATTACTATACATAAAGTTCTAACCGAAAGAAAATGCTTCTGTAGGATATGCAGCCGATGAAAAGTTTAATGTGGATCGTATTGTTACTCGCATGCGTTGTACTCCCGATTGCCCTTCGACCTGTCATGACGACTGCATCAAGGCTGGATTTTGCAAAGGCGGTTGTGACTTGCCTCAACCATATGCACATTGTTGTTGTGTCAGTCCTTGTTGACCGCTCCATCTGTCTTTAGTCTTATGAATAAAAATATTAAATGACAATAAAATGGAAGGAGCTGTATTGTAAGAGAATGCAGGGCATGGCTTTTATCTTATTTTCCTTTTCTTAATAGAATGGAATGGGAATAGCTTTTATCTTATTTACCTTTTCTTAATAGAAAGGAATGGGAATGCATGAAGATATAGCATGTCTTTGCTGGAGTTTGCAAAATCTACCTTATACCAAAACACAGAGATGCATTGATCAGATCAATAACAACTACATTCTCGTCTTTGTTATCCACATTTTTAGATGTACTAATATCCCAACTCGATACATATTGAGAACCTATGGAATTACCATTCCATTCACCAATGTGATGGTTGACTATTAACATTTACCCAGGCCCATCAAATTATCTACTCACATTTTCCTTTTCCTATATGATCTTCCACCATCCTCGGCTGTTTTGGGACGTGGTGCCGGTGGGTGTCTGAGTTCTTATCCCGTGTTAAGAGGAAGAAAAAAGAAAAAAATATCTTTTAGCCTTAAAATATTCTTTACCTATCTATCGCATTTTTATTTATAGACACATATTTTCTGATTGATAATATGAGAAAAATCAAAGTTTAAAGTGTTCTAATATTGTTTATTTATGTTTTAATCCAAAGAATGACATTTAGACAATGAGTTAGAATCACATGAAGGTCAAAAGACTCTCGAACTTAGTTGCAAACAACATTTAGGGCCCTTTGTGTTTACTATCTTCTGCAAGAAAATTCACATTTTTCGTGAGATTTTTTTTTTTTTTTAATGTTTGGTGAGCTATCTTTTCATAGAGAATAAGCTTCGTGGGGCCCATATTTCCTTGAAAAGTCTGGATTTTAGATTCCTATGGGATTTTCAAACTTCAATTCCTCTAAAAAAGGGGACCCTGTATAGAATGTTTCTTTCAATGCATGTTCTCTAAGAGAAAAAGGGCTTCGGAGAAAAAATCATTGATCGGACCCCCAAGTGCAAGTGTGCGATTGTAGTAATAATTGGTGAAACCAGGTCGATCCATATGGAGCAATTTTGATTAAGAAACCTTTCAACTTTAACATGTCCTAAATAGAAACTAAATCTTTCCTAAATGGAAACTAATTAAATTGCATAAAAAATTTTCAAATACTGAAAATTAATAATTACAAATTTCCAAATAAAAAAAAAACCTAAACTAAGAAAATCCTAAACTATCCAACCCTATTCTAAGTAGAACCCTGCAAAAATAACAAACTCATCAAAATACCCAATTTAATATAATAAGTAAAGTAAAGATATAAATATAATTTCCAAACATCAACCTATGGAAAAATTGTGAATTATGAGACCCTAAATTTGAAAAATGCAAATCTAAGCAAGTTTTAACTATATGATGCATGCTGTAAAAATTATAAGTTTGAAAACTATTGTATAGGCCCAACTTTACTGGATTGCACGACTAGCTTAAGATGATCTACACCTAAATCTAGCTAATAGTTGGAATCTGAACTTGGATGAGGCATGAGCACAACATAAAAAAACAAAAAAAATAATAATAATAAAAAAAATCATGTCAACCAGAGCTATTCTTAAATCGTGTCACCTAAAGATGCCTACCTAAACCAGTTATAATATTGAAATTTGATTCGACCTTGCCGGGTACCCCTATTTCTGACTCTAGTTGACACGATTCCCGATAATTTTTTTTGTTGAGAAGTTTTGGGGATTTAATTTCCTATTACCATAATTTGATTCTTCCAAATTTCAAGGCAAAATAATTTGTTTTTCCTGGTTTTCAAATCACGTACTTTTATAACACAATCAAACCAAAACTGTTGAAATAGTGCATATTTTTTTCAATGTATAGTTTTTGACTATGTACCAGGTCCGAATTTATCCTCACTAATCAGTCATTAAACATTGTGATTTCTGAAATAAAAACCCGTTCTAATGCAATTTCTAATTATGATGCATGTACAAAAACACTTTCTAACCATAGACTATGCAAGTGATAAAAATAGAAAGTTTCTACAAAACACGGAAAGATGCAAGTTGTCAAGAATTTGTAATAAAAATAATCAGAATATTAACTGAAAATAAAAACAAAAGGGTGGAAATATAAAACGTAGAAAAATATGTAAATCAGACACTTAGAATTCCACTATTTCCTAAGCATTGAAAATACGGGTAATTTGGCCTCTCCCCACTCTAAAAAAAGATAGGACAAATTCAAAACTTGATTTAAATGTAAGATGCCATTCTCCTCAATTCGTCAAAATCATAAATTTCATGGACTAATTTGATGTATCTTTCACAAAAACAACATATCAAAGAACTTAGAATAATGAAAAATCAAGTACCAATTTGAAGAGGTTGATCACACGCAAAATCAATCAAAGTATTTCATTTTATTCCTCACACTTGAATTACATGAAATTAAGAGCAATTCTCCTTCATCATCGTCCACATACAAAGTTGAACAACTAATGTAGAAAAGAACTAGAAAGGGAAGTGTAAAAGGGGACTAGAGAGAGAAGGGTGGATGGAGATGGATGGACTTCCTCTATTGTGCAATGAGGCTTACAGTTCTATGAAGAGGGCTGGTCCTTATATAGTTTTGCACACCTCCTCTTTGGAACTCTTTGTTTCCTTTTTAAAATTGGACTCTTTGGTTAATTCCTAAGCAATGCTTCTTAGTTGGAAAGATTTTGAATTGTAGAGAATTTCTTGCCAAATTGAGTGTCTTGGATGGAGAACAAGACTTTCCTTGGAGCTGCCTAGAATTTCTCACAAAGATTCCTTGATGATGTGGAGAGGAAACTTTGCCAAGAATTGAGATTTCACGCAATTCCCTCCTAAAACTGTAGCATCCAACTTCCTGAGGTCATATCCCCCTCATTTCAACTCCAATTGATGCGATCTTAGGCTCCACAGATATCTACTCGGAAAAATCTTTCTAGTGGTGGGTAGATTGCACCCATCCGATACTAGGTACGAGAGTTATGGCCATTTAAAATTTATGCCCTTGAAAAATCCAAGAATAATTGTGCACAATTGGAAGCTTCTATATTGGGATGTGCAATGGGAGTGTGGGACCCATGTTGGACTTCCAAGGCATGCTTGCACTCTTTTCTTGCTTGCTTAGTTGACTTTCTTTGACCTTTCTTCTCAAATTTCATCAATGTGGGTCCCATGTTGTTGATTTCTTTTACAAATTGAAAGAAATAAATTTACCATTAATCACATATAAGAAAATAAACATGAATCATGCGTAGGACCCTACATGCCTGATGATGCACTGAAATGACAAACTTTTCAAAAATAGCACATGGTGCCAACAATAGCAAGTATGCATTGATGAAGCCAAAAAGTTAATTTTGGGCGATGGATGAGATAAAATAAAATAAAATAAAAACCTAATTTCACAAATGTCATGCAATGTGATGGATCTTGACCTATTTTCACCATGTTTCCAAAAATAACCTCAAATGCATGAAATCATAAAATTGAGTGTAATTTTATGCAATTCAACCTAATTAAGTCCATAAATGCTCATGAAATGATGACCCAATGTCCTGATTTTGTGGACTTAGCAATCATGTCTCCTTGATTGATTGCCCAAACCCTTTCCATCATCTTGTGAATCTCTGTCGTCTACATTCCAACCCTAATCCGACCTTAATTTACAAACTTAAGCCACCAAATCCCATCTCCATTTCTTGATTGCTACTGAATAGTGAAAGTTCTTGCGAATTGATCTCTAGATTGGTTAACTCAACAAAACAACCCAATAGTGTGCAAAAACAATAAACTATGTAGCGGAAACCAAATTCAAAAAGGTACACACTGGAAGGACACCAAATTTAGCATGGAAAGCCCTAACCATGTGAAAAACTATGAATCTAAACTAGATCAACAATCAATCACTATAACTCTTGCAACTACAAGAAACTCATGGATTCCTCCCAAATATCCCCTAGTTAAGGACTGCAGTTACCTTTTGTGTAGCTTCACGCTTCAACAACTTCACACCGTTGATTATAATAGATTCAAAGCGGTGCTTAACTCTTCAAATCTTCTGCACTAAAAGATGATTTTCTACTAGGGATGTAGAAGAAACTGCTCTCTAGAAATGCCATTCAACACAACTTTTTAATTGATTTTCTAAAGAATTCTCTCAAATTGATCTTACAACTCAGAATAATGCAAAAGAGGTCTCTCTTTTAGGTAACCCATGAGTCCTTTAAATAGCCTTTAGGATGTGCTTAAGGCTGCCTAAGAAGATTAGGACTACAACAAACAATTTGGGCATAATTAGAAATAGGTTTCTAATTTTCGCAAGACTCTACCACCATGTATGCTCTAGCGGATTAATTCTTGCTCGAGCGGACTCCATTCTATCTAGTGTCTGGTGCTTCTGAACCACATGCACTCGAGCGGAGGAAAGTTGGCACTCGAGCGGATCCCATTCTGGATGATCCGGAATTTCAGCACTTCTAATTATTCCCAGGTTTCTTCTTCTAAAGCTTTCAGACTTCTTTTTCTCCCTTCAATATAATTCTAATTCTGTCTAATTTCTCATTTCTAATTCTGCCAGACTTTCTTCTTCGGGCCCTTCCAGTCTGGTTTCTTCAAAGCAGAAACACAGTCCTTTTCTAAAAATAGAAAAATTACAACTTAGCGGACCCAAAAATTTTTCCAACCCATGAATTAGCCAACTCTCAAAAAGCTAACAAATAGAATGCATAAGACAAAGGTTGTGATTGGTTCTTTGCAACAACATTGATGCTGGGATCTTTGCAACAAAGGGGGGGTGTAACCATGAAGAAAAGAATACGCCAAACCTATTTGTTATCTCTAAAGTAGTTTAATTGAATGGCTAGATGTATATTAAATCTTGTTTTGATTTGACCTTAAGTAAAATTATTTCATTTGTGTTTGATAATTACATGGTATGTGAAGAATCCACAAATGCACTAAACATGAAAAACATTATTTCACTTGAGAAAATAATTGTGCACCAAACATCGGTTGCCAACTCCCATAGAAATTATTTCCCAGAGACTAACTTCCATGGATTTTGCTGATATGATGTGGCAATTTTGCATTTCCACAAAAAGCACCTGTACACAAACGTGCCCTTTTGCAAGTTGGGTCAAATTTGATCCCACTAAAAAAAGGGTGGGAAATGTCTTTAATGTGAACCAGTAGTTCCCACCTACTAGCAAGTATATGTGACATTTTGAAATTTATATCTCAATGATATTAGGATATCTATGCAAACCTTTTATTAATATCGGCAATTAAATTTCTCCGTAAGATCCTTCAAATTCTATATCTAGTGCAAAATTGAATAAAGTTGATTAAAATTTAAATATCTAAACCAATGCTATCTTCTCTATCTATCCCATGCTCATTTCTTACAAAGGGGGCCAATGACGGTCAATATGCCATCCAATTCCAAAATGGGAGTCACAGATTCTGCTATAGCAATGCCAATCATGTGCTGACACTTGACATTACTATTGCAACTGGCTTGTGACCAACACTGGCTACGATAAAGAATAATTAAGATTTTAATTTAAAATATTTATAAATATTTAAATAGGTTATAAACGAATATAAACATATAATTCTTAGTACAAACACAAGTAAAATTGAACTTCAAAAATAAAAGTTTTAAACGAAAAAGTAGGTAAAATGATCCAATTGAATTATCTAATAAATGATATATATCAAAAGAATGACTAAATTACATAGAATAATAGGTCGAAGAAAGTGGAAAGTTGAAGAGTAATTATGAATAATACAATATATCAAGAAGAAGAAAACATAACAGAATAATCGATTTGAATTGTTGATGGTACGAAGACTGAATTAATTTATAAAAACTATTCATGCTTGAAAGACTCTATCCATTACTTGGTCCAACATCTAGATTTGCCATATTTTATTATTTCTTTGATTCTCCATATTTATTATGTAGTTAAATTAGTAAATGTAAATGATAAAAAAAAAAATTGTGACACAGACGGAGACTTATGCGAGAAGTTTTAGGGACCTAAGAGATTTTAGGGCAAGATCAAGTAAACAGTAGATATTTTAGGACCATGATTTGATTATATTTGTGCTTAAGCATAAATTGAGTGTCAATTTTAAAATTAAATTTTAATTTTAAAATCAATTGGTTTCCACAATGGCCTCACAAATTAATCTTACTAAAAATTGATATGAAAATAAATATAAAATTAAAATTGGCAAAATATAACACATGAAAGTGGCCCCCGTAAAGTGTGTTTGGAAAGGAAAAAACCGGCTTTCACAATGGGACCCCACATATTTATTTAGTTAAAATAGTAAATATAAATGATAATAAAAAAATTATAAAAGATGGAAACTCGTGAGAGGAGTTTTAGGGATTTAGGAGATTTTTAGGAAACCGCAAGTAAATAGTAGCGATTTTAGGACTTTGATTTTATTATCTTTGTGCTTAGGCACAAATTGAGTGTCAATTTAAAAATTAATGAGGATTCTGAAATTAACTAGTTTCCACAATGGGCCTCACAGATTAATCTTACTGAATATTGAAATGAAAATAAGTAGATGATTAAAAGTTGCAAAATATAACCAATGAAAGTGGCCCCCATAAAGTGTAAGTTTGGAGAGAAAAAAACTAGCTTTCACAAAGGGACCCCGCAGATACATTTAGTTAAAATAAAAAATATAAATGATAATAAAAAATCTAGAAACTCGTGAGAGGAGTTTTAGGGAGTTAGGAGATTTTAAGGAAACTCCAAGTAAATAGTAGAGCTCTTAGGACCTTGATTTTAATATATTTGTTCTTATGCGCACATTGAGTGTCAATTTAAAATTTTAATGCGGATTTTGAAATTAACAAGCTTCCACAATGTGCCCCACGGAGTATTCTTGTCAGCTACTAAAAGGAAAATAAGATGAAAGAAGTAACAAAATACAGCCTATGGAAGTGGCCTCGTAATTTATGAGTAAAGAAAAAAAAAACTTGGATCCCACAATGGGACCCATAGATTATTCAAATTTGGAAAAAAAAAAAAAAAAACAGAGAAGAAACACTGGCTTTCACAGTGGGCACCACAAATTAATTAAAAACAACAAAGAAAAAACCGATTGTGTTCTATAAGTAGTCCCCAAATTTTTGCATCTTGATCTGACATGAGGGTCCCATAAATTGATCTGCAACCAAATTTAATACATACACGCCCAACTATCATTAAAGTCATAGCCAACTTGATCACTATATTTTTCATTGGTCTATAGGGCCCACTATCAAACCCAAAGGGCCTTTGTTTCTTTATTTTTCTTTTTTGTTAGTTTAATAATTTGTGAGGCCCATTGAAAGTAAATGGTCTATGTAATCTAAGAAAATGATTTTGTGATATATACCAAAAGAAGTTAGTATCATATGCTATGTTTTAGGGTAGAATGGTGAGGTAAGGAATAAGTCTTTTTTGAGATTTGAAAATCCAGGAATGTATTTGCAGGAAAGCTAATTAGAATGTCATGTGTCACTCTCCGGCGAAGAGTTCTGCTGTCATTATATTATACTAGCAACAATGGCCTACCCTTAGCCCTGGCCAAAATAATTTTTTTTAATCTGAAAAAGGATAAGCAAAGGATATTAAAGAAACCAATTAAATTAAAAATATATTTTTATTATTTGTCCAGGGCTAAGCATTGAAGTTCAATATTACAAATGTAACATAAAAGATGCTTCAAAAGGGCCCAACTATTCAGATCTTATGACCCAAAAAATATCAACCTCTTTCAATTTCGTTTTACCTGCACAAGCTTTATGGAACTCAATAAATCTGACCATGTACAATCCAAGTGGGACCTATCAAATAAATATTTTACTAAACTATTTAGAATAGATTAAAGATCATAGTCATCTTAAGTTATTCACATTATCTACGGGACTCATTTGGTGAAAGATCAACATATATCTATTATGTATAGTTGTGTTTTATTTATTTTTTGTGCTTTATAGTAAAAATCTTCAATTATCATCTCATTTTTCTCTTTTCTATAATTTTTCATAACAATTTTACAGAAGTCAATAGCATTTCAATCTAAATTTTATAAATAAATAATTTAGTATTTTTAGTAAATAATATATTTATTTATTTTACTTTATTTCTTATCATTAATGTTTAAAAAAAACTAATAAAATTAAATATATTTTTATTATTTGGCCAGGGCTAAGCAAAAGCTTAAGATTTCGAGTTGCATTTGGTGTGAAAAAAACAAACATGGTGGGTGGGTGGATGGAACTAAATGGAAAGCAGTGGTGAGGTACGTGCCTCCCCACATGCCAGCAGGCTTTCTTCAAATTTGTGTTCTTTTACCTGAAGAAGTCTCGCAGTGTCCCGGGAATGCAGTCACCTACTAGAAAAGAACTTCAAGACAAGGGACTTTGCGGGTAATTATGGCTTCAGCCTCTCCTAATGGCAGGTGTCTATTTTAATGCACAACTTGCAAAGAACATAGAAAAAGCGTCGCCAAGTTGAATTCTTCTTCTCGTTCCTCCTCATATACACCAAAGATAATGTTTCAGCAAAAGAGGGAAGAGATATGAATTCAACTTATGGACCCTTCTTCTTTGTAGGCTCCTTCTGCATTGAAATAGCCGGCCTCCAGGATATAGGCTAGATACTCTGCGCAGATGTTCTTGACTAGTCATGTGGGCTCAAGTGATATGGGGAGTGTGATGGATGCCATGAGAGATGTCCTTGAGGGACTGGGTTAGGTTTGGGCAATCTAGGTAGGTCGGTAGGGGCTTGTTTGGAAGGGAGATGATGAGAGAAAGTGGGTATAAAGAGGAAAGAAGATGGAGATGGAAGTGGAGATGAGGAAGTTGGGCCGGCTTTCACTTTGGCTTGGGGAATATGGGATGACTAAACCAAGAGATCTTAAGGCCTTTAAATAGGTGAAAGTGAGGGTCGGTGATAAGTTGGTTGGTGTGCTATGAGTAGGATAGAGGATAACAAAAAGGAAAGAAAATCGCTGTCCATTCATTTGAGTATATCCTTATTTCCATTTTGAAAATGAATATGGGCGACAGCTAACAAGGGATGAGGTGAAGAGAAGATCCAATGACTCAATTTTCTCATTTAAGCCGACCATTTTGAAGTGAATTTCTATATCTTCATATTATAAAGTCTTATATTAATACTAGCAACAAACGCTCGTGCTGGACTCGAGCCTAAAAGTTGAAAATATGTTTAAAGTTAGTGTTTTCTTTATAAAATTAGTATAAATATTTAAATGTTTGAATCAACCATAAGTGGGCCTAATCTTACCAACATAGCTATTTCAACTAAAACCAAATAATATAGATCCTAAAAAAGAACTATTTCAAAGAAGAAAAAAAAAAAACCACTAAACTTTTACATCCTTCTTATTTCATGTAAATCCACAGCCTTAAATGATTAATATCACAATACGATAGCAATCAAACTACTTAATTGCATTACTTCTCCCAAAATGCACATTTAAGGTCAAAAAAAGAACATCAAAGATACAATGAGTAAAGAACAGTAAAAAGGAAAAGAAGGTAGACACAATAAAAAAAAAAAAGGTGAAGAAGATGGGTCGACTAAGATCATCTAGTTGATCACACTTCCTAGAGAACAAGCGTACGTGATTTGAAACAACGAGTTGATCAAGCCTGTAGACCAATCCAACCCAACACTCTTCCTGAAGATCAAAACCTATCATGCGTCCCACCTGTAGATCAACCCAACCCATCATCCACCCACTTCATCAAGGGCGGTGAGAGAGAGACGCTCTGGGTGGGGGTTAGGTCTCGGAAGAGGGAAAACGAAGAGGGATGACAAGGGTGGGAGAGAATTGGCAGGAAGAGAGAGGTTGGGTAGAGACTTATGCCAATGGGCTATTTCAGAATCGACATTTAGGATACGAATTATAGGCATACAGTTGGATTTGATGGAGAAATTTTAGTAGGTTTTTATTGAATGAAGAGATTTGAGGAGGAGATTTGGAGAGTGGTCCTATGTGAATGAAGATGTATGTTTTTTCTAGGGGGATTCGGCGACGGGTCCCTGAACATTTCACTTTATTTCCTTAGGTCCACAATCTTTTCTTATAGTGCGATAGTCCTTTTCCACGTTGGAAACCTAAAAATGTCTTAATTTACCCTTTCTTCAAATCATATCCATGATTAGTGGGAAATTAAGCTACCATTAAAT